>BMAO01019898.1:0-16745 GCA_019973975.1 Trichonephila clavata | reverse complement strand
AAGTTTTCCATGAATTGATCAATTGCATAACTTGAAAAGAATATTAACTATTTTCTTTTGTTTTGTTTTACAGTACTTCTAAGACGGCCGGTATGAATGTGGCTCTTGGATTTATGGTTGATGAATTGGACAAGGAGACCGCTCTAGGAGGTCCAGTCAACCCAGCTGGACTCAAAAAGGTTAATGGGCTATTTGAAACTTTAATTTCAGAATCATTTTAATTTTAAACCATGGATCAAAAATATCTTCAATCATCCACTCTGGTTAATGAAATATCTGAAACTAACGGTTAACAGTGAATCCTGAATTTGTGCTGAAATACAGCTTTTGTATACTTGATGGGTAAAAATAATTTAAATGAAAACCTTGCGGAGGATAATTAAGTTTATAATGATAAATTAAATACAATCTTAAGGTATCCGACTACTTGCAACAACTTCTTTAAAAAAAAGAGATATGGAGATTTTTTTGTTGTTTTTAGATTTGTTTAGTACCTTTTATGAAAAATATGCTAAAATAAAGAAAAGAAAAAGAAATTACTATTACTAAAATAAAGAAATGGGTTAAAATTGACAAAACATAACATAAACGCAGCCATTCCGTACCCAAAGGTTGTGAACAATGTTCAATTTTTCAATTCTGATGTGTTGCTATGTTATTCATTTTTGAAGTGACTTTCAGGATAAGAGATATTTTAATTTTTACAAAAACTAGAGCACTTTATCTTAGTTGTTATATGAAATTACTTAAAAAACAGTGATTATATTTACATAAAGCGCTGTAAATTTTTTAATAAAACAGTAATTGATAAAGCTGAAGGCTAAAATGCTTTTTCTATTATACAGAACATACGCAAAAAAAATTCAGTTAATTATTTTCAAAATTTTTGTAGTAATCGCTGGCCCCGTTTGAGTATTTAAAAAAACAAACACATTTCGAGTAAAACGCGTTTTAAAGTATGGCATCTTGCCCGGAAAAATTTCATCTCAGAGATTTTGAAAGTAATATAGCTCATTCATAAAATTGAAATTGAAGAATGCGGTTTGTTTTACATCAATATCTTCTGCATCAGTGTTATCACTTCTTTTGTATATTTTTATAACAAAATATTCTGCAGTGCTTTTATAATTGGTGACCCCTGTAACCCCCTGCCTCGTCGTGGGCTTTTAGCGAGAGGGGCTTCTGTTGAGCCGTGAATTCAAGTCACTTTTGACCCATTGAGTAGAGGGGTTATTTGCACGTTGAGGTTCAAAGTCCTCACGTTGGCGTGATATGGAAGTTTAGAGAGTAGGGTACCACAGCTGAAGTATCCTCCTTGTCATCTGATCGTGGTTCAAAATGAGGAGTTCTTTTGTCAATAGCCTATGTGGTGCCTTTAAGAACGACATTAAGACATTAATAAACAATTGAGCTACTAAAATTGTTAGGAAAAGAACAAATTTCAATAATCCAAAATATATATTTGATGGAGTGAATTATCATTCGATCTTCTCACATATTTGATACAACGTTAAGTAAATTTTAGAGATAGATATCATTGTAAAATGCATTTTAACTCTACAGTCGTGAAAAAAAAGAAATGGTCTTAATAACTTCCAAAAACCCTCATAATCAGTAACAACTCAAGAGAATGAAAGCTTATAACTTTATCAAAAATTTATACTTTTTACAATAATACTACATTTTAGAGTTTTTTTGAAAAATATTTCAAGAACTCTTAACTGTAGAATTGGTGTAAATATCTTTGAAAAGTACCTAAAACAAATTTTATTCGTAACAAAAACGCATACGTCCAAATTTTATGAATACAAATTTTAAATGTTTGAGATACTCATTTAGACGCTCATGATTTAATTTTATTGACTTATGAACTACTATATACTAAAACATAACGCATTTATACACATATTTTTTCAGGCTAACATCATGGCCATGAAGATCCAAATGTTGGGAGGAGATGTTGATGCACCCACCAAGGACAAGCTGGATTCTTTGAACGCCGACTTCCTCCTGGAGGCAGCCCAGCCACCCCAGTACGCTGGAGTACCCGGTGCTGGATCTCCTCTTGATGCCGCCGCCAAGCCAGCCAACACCAAGGTAAACTTCGGAGTGCTTGGCCGCTAAGATTTCGATATTACCTCACTCTAAAAGATTCAAGGCCAGCCGATGGAATAACCATTTCTTAAGGTTGTCTGTATAGAACTTAAAACTGTTTATGATTTATCAAGCAGTTCTTATAAATACTCTCAGTGAAATGTTGCCATTTATTGTGTTGTCGTGGGATGTGTTGTTCACTGGCTGTATTCCACAATCTTTGTAAGACCCCTTGTTGCAATAAAAGTGTTTTTTTCCCTTGCATTTTTAGAGTTACATTTCGTACAATGACTTGATTTGAGGTATCTGAGTACCTTAAAATTGTGAATTTTGCTAAAAATTGACAAATTTTTTAAAATGATTTTTACTTTATAGGTCATCTTATAAGCTTTATAAAAATACCAAGTTTATCATTTTCCGTTCACTAGAACAAAAACTATAATTATTTTATTAAAAATAGATGACATTACTTTAAGCAAGATGTCACACTTTAATACGCGTTTTACTCGAAATTGGATTTTTTGAAAATAATCAAACGGGGTCAGCGATTGCTAAAAAAAAAGTTTTCAAAATAATTAACTGAAATTTTTTGTGTAAGTTCTGTATAATAGTAGAATTGTTTTAACTTTCAGATTTGTCAATAACTGTTTTATTACAAAATTGGCAGTCCCTTATGTGAATATAATCAGTGTTTTTTTTTAAGCAATATTATGTAGTAACTGAGCTAAAGTTCTCCAAATTTTGTAAAAATTAAAATATCTCTTATCTAAAGGTCATTTCGACAATGAATAACATAGCAACACATCGGAATTGAAGGATTGAAAATTTGTTCATAAACCTTTGGTAAGGAATGGACCGCGTTTATGTTATTTTTTGTCAATTTTCACCCATTTTTCCCCACATTTTAGTTATAATAATTTATTTCTCTCTTTTTAATTTTTGCATATTTTTCTTTAAATGTACTAAAAAACTCCTTTAAAAAAAAAAAAAAAGTTGTCGCAACCAGTCGGATATCTTAAGTGTTTCAGGCACTCACTTCATGGAGCTGTTATGAGATAGAGTTGTTGAATAGTAAGGTTGGTCACAATCATCGCATTTAACTTTAGGGCTTCTGCAGATTAAGATCTGACATCTTTTTCTCATAGGTATTTCTTACATAATATGTTTCTTCAAGCTAAAGTGGTAAATTTATGAAATTAAGCTATTGTCTTTCTAAATGGGTGCCCCTCAGGGGGCTCACCTTCTTTAGGTGAGTATGGGTGTCACAATCCCGAGGTGCCCTAGTGATCTTTTCCTTTTCCCACGGGGTTTACTGTCTTTGGTAAACATGGACTTCACGAACCCGGGGTACCCTAGTGATCCTTCTCTATTTTCGACCCTATTTCTTGTCATTCAATTCATTCTTTCTTTCTCTTCCCGTCTAGACCACAGATGTTTGGCGCAGTACAGCCGAAATCGGCTCTTGCGCCAATAAACCCCAAAATCACTCCTCACTCATTCTAAATGGGTGGCTATATGCATTGAACATGAACGTATTGGTACGCACTGCCAAAATAGAAGACTCCTTTATACTACTCTTATGTAAAGTTAATTAGATTACTATATTATAGGGAGAGTTCTTAATAATCTCAACTACAGAGACAGAAAATGACGAATATTAAAGATAAAATAATCAATTAGATATCGGAAACCTAAAATGGGAACGCTGCAGCATTATAAGCAATGCTGGCAGAGGACAAACTTTTAATTCTATATAAAAGCGGGGTTTATATATATTATCCGACTACTTGCAACAACTTTTTTTAAAAAAGAAAATGGAGATATGGGGATTTATTTGTTGTTTTTAAATTTGTTTAGTACCTTTTTAAGAAAAATATGTCAAAATTAAGAAGAGAAAAAATAATTATTAATAAAATGTGGGAAAAAATGGGCAAAAATTGAAAACAAATAACATAAACGTGGATGATTCTGTACCAAAAGTTTATGAACATATTTTCAGTTTTCCAATTCTGGTGTGCTGCTATGTTATTCAGTTTTGAAATGACCTTCAGGATAAGAGATATTTTAATTTTTTTCCAAACTAGAGTACTTTATCTTCGTTATTATATGAAATTGCTTAAAAAAAACAGTGATTATATTCACATAAGGGGCTGTAAATTTTGTAATAAACAGTGATTCTTACAACTGAAGGATAAAACACTTCTACTATTATACAGAACATACACAAGAAATTTAAAAGTTAATTATTTTCAAAACCTTTTGAGCCATCGCTGGCCCCGTTTGAGCATTTAAAAAGCACACACACACACATTTCGAGTAAAACACGTTTTAAAGTATGACATTTTGCTTAAATTAGTGGCATCTGCTTTTACTAAAACACTTGTAATTTTTGTTCTAATGAACGGATAGTAATAAACTTGGCATTTTTATAAAGCTCATAAGATGGACTATAAAATAAAATCATAAAAAAAATTGTCAATTTTTGGCAAAATTCACAATTTTAGGGTAGTCGGTTACCTTAATCATTTCTTTTCGAACAATGTAAGTAGTATGTATATATTGCGTTAGAAAAGTTATAACAGTGACTAGAGAAAATATGCGTAATATAAGTGCAGAGAAGTTCAGGTGATAACGAAATAAATTACTGTTCAGAATTCTAGAAAACTAAGTTTCCATGTATTACATCATGGTAACATTTAATTTCTGGCAGCTCGTGTTTAAGAGAATCCGAGTAAGTGGTGGTGTTGAGCACCCCAAGTAGGTTGTTTTCCCTACATGTATTCGCTATTTGTGCAAAAGAGAGTTTTACAGAGAGAGTACTATTCCCAGTACAGTAGAACGTCGTTTATCCGAACGTTTATTATCCGGAGCGTCAAATATCCTGACCAAAGTCCGGATACGTTTCCGAAGAGTGCAATTCTCAACAGTTTTTTCGCGTGAGGCCAAAAGTGAGGGGAAAATCAAGGTGAGGGATATTCGGGGAATTTCAATTGTGTGATTTGGTAAACATTTGCGCGGAATATTAGGTGCGTTTGCTTACAAGTGAGGGGGTGTATATATGCTCTTTTGTTGAGTTTTTGTTGGTGTAGAAACCAGGATGGCATGTGATGCAGAAGACTGGATTTCAAATGCTAAATGATGACGAGAATGTGACTTCCGTGCAAGAAGAACCCGACCCTGTCGACGATGAAACGGATGAAGACGAGAATAACAACAACAACAAAGTAACAAGGGTTCATCAAATGCTCTTTTGTTGAGTTGTGAACTGCTATGTTTTCGAATGTAAAACGGAAGCGGAAGTCTTGAAGATAGAGACAAAACTTGAAATATTGAAACGTCTCGCGAAGGGAGAAAGTGGAGTGTCTCTAGTACAGTTTTAAAATGTTGGAAAGGCAACAATTTCTAACATAAAAAATGCCGAGAAAACCTTTTAAATTTTGCGTCAAAACTTGACTCTGGACATGGTGCGAAGAAAAGGAAAACCATCAGGGTAGCAAACGAAGGAGAATGTGGATTTCAAGTGCTAAATGATGACGAGATTGTGACTTCCGTGCAAGAATCCGACCCTGTCGACGATGAAACGGACGAAGCCGAGGACAACTACAACAATGAGAGTAGAAAGGGTCCATCAAATGCTGACGCGTTTCTGCGTTAGAGACAGCTATGGAGTGGTAGGAACAACAATCAGACTGTTGTCCAACTTAATTACTGCTGCTTAAGAGAATCAGAGACCTTGCAGCGAAAAAACGACGGTGTACAATGGTACAGCGAAAAATAAGTGACTATTTTTCCACAATAAAGGTAAAATTGCACCTATTTTACTTTTTGTTCAAGCACGTTTCCCGCATGTAATTATTTTCAATATTCGTATAGGGGCCGGTTTCATATACTGCATGGATCACATTCATTATCCGAACAATCGCGTATCCGAACGGTGTCCGATCCCAATTATTTCGTATAAACGACGTTTTACTGTATTAACTTAAATAAGATTAAAGGGCAAGCGTAGAAGATGTGAGTAGGGTTACCAGACTGACGACTTTATCATCTTTGACGACTGATTTAGCAATAAATTATATTGCTAAGAAATCTTCGAGAAGTTATTGAGATCACCATTTTTGGAAATTTCCATGGGACTATATAAGGGTTGGTGGATCAGAAGTGAGTCAGTTGAGTTCAGAATTTACTTGTATGTTGTCTGCGATAAGACAGAGAGATTTTGCCTGCCCGAAGATTTAATTGTTCTAGAGAGTTGCTTCTGGAGCGCTGTAAAACTTGTTTTTAAAGAGAGCGTTTTCCATCAATATAAATAATCTGTTTTAATAGTTATTTGTGTATAAACATCGATTTGTCTTCATGTAGTTATTTGTTCGATCTTGTTCATTAAAAATTTTTCATTGTTCAATTAATTTGAGTCATCGGCTGTTTTTCATCTTCGAGAAGTTGTAGCTCTATACAGTTTGCATCATCCTTATTCTTATGAACTATTCTAGTGCTAAAAAAAGAGGAAAAAAATGAATAGTTGAAAGTTTTGCGTTATCGAAACTTTCAAAATTAGAGCAAATCTTTTATTGATTTTATAAGATAAGTCGAGCCTATGCATTGACACTCAGGGGAAAAGAGTAATTTCATTCATCTCTGTAAAAGCTTTCATTAAATTGCTCCTACATTGGATGTGTCAAACCAAATATCCAGCCGTTAAATTTAGGCAACAATCCATCAAATTTATTTTTATGGCTTTTACATTAATCATTTGTAAATACACTACTGATATTTAACATTGAAGCGATGTAGATGAAAAATAGGGAGCGTGCGGCATTAAAATCGTATGCTGTTTCCGAATTCTGACCTTCTGAATAAACTGAAGAAAGCATTACAGAAAAAGTTCTATTTTCATCAATATATTTGTATCGTTTACCGATTCACAAGAAAAATGTGTTGCTACTCTTAAAGCAACTTGTCCTACTAACCGTTTTCATCTTGCCAATATAATAATGTTTAAGGTAAATGGAGTAGCGGGGAATATTAGGGCCCCCTGCAAAGTCAGGTTTTGGGCCCTAAGCCGGATCTTACAAAGGATTATCAGACATTAACATCAGGCTATGAGCCCCCCCCCCCCCGCGTTGCGGGGGTGTACGTTACACGACTATTTAAGGTATCCGACTACCTTAAAATTGTAAATTTTGCCAAAAATTAACAATTCTTCTTATGATTTTATTTTCTAGGCGCTCTTATTGGCTTTATAAAAATACCAAGTTTATTATTTTCCGTTTTCTAGAAAAAAAAAACTACAAATGTTTTAGTAAAAGCAAATGCCATTTTTTAAAGCAAGATGTCATACTCTAAAACGCCTTTTACTCAAAATGGGTGTGTTTTTTTTCTTTGGAAATACTCAAAGGGGGCCAGAGATGGCTAAAAAAGTTTTAAAAATATAATTAACTGAAATTCTTTGTGGATGTCCCTCATATTAGTAGAAGTGTTTTTTAACCATCGGATTTATCAATCACTGTTTTATTACATAACTTACGGTCCCTTATGTGAATATAATCAATGTTTTTTTAAAGCAATGTCATGTAATAACAAAGATAAAGTGCTCTAGTTTTTGTAAAAATTAAAATATCTCTTATCCTGAAGGTCATTTCGAAAATGAACAGCATAGCAACACATCAGAATTGAGAAATTGAAAATTTGTTCATAAACTTTCGATGCAGAATCGGCCCCGTTTATGTTATTTTTTGTAAATTTCCCCCATTTTGGTAGTAATAATTTCTTTTTCTCTTCTTAATTTTAGTCTATTTTTCTTAAAATGTACTAAACAAATTTAAAAACCACAAAAGAATCCCCATAACTCCGTTTTCTTAACGAAAAAGTTGTCGCAAGTTGTCGGATACCTTAAAATACTTTCTATATTTATGATATCGTTCTAATAGGGATAGAGGGAAATTTTTTATTTCTCTTCAATTGTTAGGAAATTCAGCCGTCTAAAGGTAAGTAACCAGTTACCTGTGATTGACGAGTATACTCGTCATGGAGAAGGATTTTGTGTCATGACGAGTATAATCGTCAAGCATAAAAAGTATTGACGATTGGTTACTTAATTTGTAATTTTTAAAAACACAAAACATATTCTCAAATTTCAAGATGCTTAAAATATTTTGAGGCCAGGTTAAAGTAAAACAAATAAATAAAAAATGTAAAAAATTTAAAATGCACTCATGTGTCTCCGTATTCACCGGCTGAAACAGCGTGTTAGTTTGCATAACGAATATTTATGTGCGATGATAATGTTTTTTTCAATTCCTACTATTAACTCACTCTATCTATATATTTATCTCTTGTTCAAATTTTCAATCGTTAATAAAATACTTTATATTCATCTGATCAAGTTCAAATAAACCTTTTTAAACTTGTAGTGGATGTTAATACAGTTTTTTCAAATATTAATTCATTAATGACGGTTTAATTAATTAAATTTAATTAATTAACTGTTTTTGACGCTAACAGATTTGTCTCCGTTGTTGTAACAATGTAACTGCTAAAACAATGACAAAAGTTGGCGTCGAAAACCAGTTTTTCAGCCAAATTTGCCAAACCGGGTGGGCATTGTTACAACAATGCGGACAAATCATGTTCGTTTTTTAATTCGAACAATGAGTTAACTCTCTTCCTATATATATGTATATATATATATTAATATCTTGTTCAAATTTCCAATCGTTAATGAAGTTATAGGGTTGATGCATAATTATCCGGAGTTTATATCAGCGCGTTTTTCATCAGTGAAAAGTAGTGGTTTGTTTATTATTTTTGTATAAAAATACTCTTCTCTATTGTTTTAGAAAAATGCGCGTCGAAACACATAGTCCTATTCGCAATATTATGCTCTACCACTTCGAGAAAGGTTGGAAAGCAGCACAGTCATTTCGCGATCTCAACGAATTTTTTGGCAAATGAACAATCAGCTAAAGCCAGTGTAGAGAGTGGATTTCCCATTTCAAATCACTTGGAGAATAAGCCAGGAAGAGGTCTGCCATCGGATTTCGACGATCAGGCTCTTCTGGCAGCCGAGGAAGAGGATAAGAGCCTGACAATACGAATGCTGGCTGAAGACTTCAATGTCAATCAATCCGCGGTCGTTCGTCGCCTCAAGAAGCTTGCGAAAGTAAAGAAAATAGCGGGATGGGTCCCACACGTGCTCTCTGACAACAACAGAGCCGATCACGTTCACCGACGAAGTTTCACCGAGTTACTGCAACGAAACGAACGAACACCATTTTTGAAGAATCTTGTCACTGGGGATGAGTCATGGCTTCTCTTCAAAAACATCAAAAGAAAGAAGGTCTGCGTTTCGCGAGGTGTTTACCCCAAAGGAATATCGAAACATGTCCACTGTAAGAAGGCTATGTGGTGGGACAGAAGCGGAATAATCCATTGGAAGGTCATTTCAAATGGCATTTGTTATTGATTTAGCGACGCTGATGAACGACAACAATGGCGAATCCCGGACAAAAACGGCAAGCGGCAGTTCAACATCAGCAGCGACGTCTATCTGGTTCAGCTTAACCGCCTTCAAGTTGCAATCGAGGCAAAAAGATAGCGAAAAAAATACATATCATCTTCCACCACGATAACGTTGGAACCGTTAACGCCGTGTTGTCGAATTTATCGCCATTAAAGGCTGGAATCTGCTTCCACATCCACCATATTTACCGACCGAAGCGCCTACGGACTATCACGTCAACCTCTCTTTGAAAACCTGGCAAATGAACAAAATTTACGACTATTTGGATGACTTGGTGGCCGATGTCAAAGCGTGGATCGCTTCTAAGAATCGTGTCTTCTTCGATCGTGGAATCGACCGTCTGCCAAGCAAATGGGAAGCAGTATGTAAAGTAGACGGTGACTACGCTCCCGAATAATTGTTTAAACGTATTTTTTTCAAATATTGTTATTGATTTTGTTGAATAAAAATTATTGAAAAAACGCCGGATAGTTATGCATTAACCCAATATTTTCTATTCATCCATTCAAAGTAGGAATTGACTTAAATTTTTTTAAAAATTACTTGTGAGTGTTAGCTTAAAAGGGGCCAAAGCAAAAGTCAAAAAGTTGATTTATAATAGGGTTTCTTCAGGTATGGTCAACCACGAGACAAATGCGTGGCCAACCAGGCGCTGAGCTCACTAATAGCTTCTGGGCCAAAGTTACCTAAATATCACGGGGGATGATGCCAATTGTTTGCTGTTAAAACCATATCCCTAATGCCGTGCAGCCTAAGGAATAGTTATTTTGTATAAGTGGGAAAGGAAAGAATGCTTTCTGGTAAGAGGACTGTAATCAACTCTACTCCAGAACCTCCTTAGTGTAAAGACATGTAATATACACTGCTGGCCACACAAAATGCAATAACAAGAAGGACCAATGATATCACGGAGAAATTTATTTGGTAGATAACATGTTGTACATAGATCAAACGATTAAAATTACATCCTCTTGTGACGGGGGGGGATGACAAATCAGTAGTTAGTGTAGCCGTCTTTGTTGGCTATATTCGCTACCACATGCCTCAGCATATAATCAAAGAGGCTTTGGATGTATCCTTTAGGCAGGGGCGTAGCTACCACCGTATTAGCAGTCAATGATACGGGGCCTCCAAGATACAGGGGACCCAACAGGTGTAACTACATTCTCAATAACAGGGGTCTCATATCTAAAAAAGGGCATCAAAGGAATTTTGATACAGGGCCTACTCAGAACTAGCTGCACCAGTGTCTTGGGGGTACAGTAGTCGATACGGCTTCCACATATTGCCAAAATTGATCTGATATAGCAGCGGGTGGTGTATCCCGGGCCAATCGGGCAAGCATGAAGCACATGATTTCGATTGGCAATAGATCGGGAGAGCAAGTAGGCTAAGGAAGCAATTCAATCGATCAAGCGTGCCACGTGTTGTCGCGCATTATCCTGTTGGAATATGGCTGATGATAAGCGTTAAACGTATGGGAGGACCAATACTTTTGGAGGCTCACTTTTGTCGGTTTGGTGAGACTCCTCTCATGAAAAGCAATTAGCAAATGACTGGAGCAGTGATGAGTGAGAGAAAATTAACATCGCACTGGTTCAGCTACCCGAGGGCTTTTAGTGACGGACCTCGCAATTTCGAACCATGGTCAAGTGACGAGGATGACCCCTAAATTGGCACCCCCTCACACCAACGAGAGAGTATTTGAGCATTGACAGATTTCAAGTGCATCGCTCCTCTACACGGTGGGTCTTCCGTGGTACTAGGCTCGAACTCATGACACGCCGGCCAAAAGTCTGTTACCTTGATCACTAGGCTGAAGCGGCCACCTGGAGTCGTGGTGGCCAAGTGGTCAAGGTCCTGAACTCGTCACCAGAGATTCATGAATTCGAGGCGCCACTGAAGTCCAGCCTCGTGGAGGTGCTGATGCATGTTAAATATGAGGAGGTTCTAAATCTTCCCGCTGGCGTGGTGTAGTAATTTAGAGAGGGAGATGCCAACTCAAATGCTACCCTCGTCACTTGACCGAGGTTCTTAATTACGAAGGCTTTCGTCAGTAGTCCTTGTGTTTGTTTAGAGTGTGAGTTTAAACAAAAAACCAAAAACCATATAATTGCCCAAATTATATTATTCTAGTAACTGACTAGACCTAATCTTTTTCACCCTAATGTGCAGAAAGGCACATGTCAATGGATTGTTAAATGAGAAAATCACCCCCCCCCCTTTCTAAGCGGGCTATGAATTGGTAATTACCACTGCAGATCTCCAGAGAGTTGGTAGCACTTTTTAGTTTGGTACCATATAGGTGGATACCAATTGCCGCAATGTAATTTTTGCACCCATTTTTTCCCCCAGAAGGAGGCATCTGCTCTCTGATGATGCGAAATTGAACGAGGAACTTAATTTTGCCCAGAGCACCTAAGCCAAACAGGCATTCCTGGGATTTTTAGCATGCCGCATAATCATAAGACATGGACGCTGTCAATTTTTTGCATATAAGTAAATGTAAATTATTATGTTATTCCGAATTTTTTCTTCTTTTTTTTTCTTTTATTTTCCAGCGCAGAAATTCCGCCCTAGCCAATTTTTAGTATAACTAGAAAAGTGTTAAATACATCACTGAAAGGTTTATTCCACTTACAACTCTAAGAAAAAAATTTCAAAAACAGCCCCTTTTTTTCTTCTAAACTCCAATCACATATCGAAGACAAAAAAAAACAAAACAAAAAAAGGTGTTAAGCGAATCCCGCCCTTTTTGCCCACGAATTTTGCCACACTGTAACAATGCATTAAAAAGAAAACAAAGGGGGTAAAAACGTCCGAAACACCCTTTCACGTTCCTGCCAAACGATTATTAAACAAAACGGTGGGAGTGAGCAGTGGGGAAGGAGGTAAGAGTTGGACGATCGCACTTTTAATAATGAAGTGAGATCTTCCGCCAAAAGGGGGGGGGGAGGTCCATGCTGGGGTAGTTCGAACACTGAAAGTCGTTCTTATTCTTCCACGTCATTCATCAAGGAGTGCCCTCCCCCAACCTCCCTCTCTTCCGATGGTCCGTCAAGTTGGGCGTTTCCTGACGAATTCGATCAATTTTTATTCCGTTAGTGTCAGACGAACATTTTTCCTTCTCGCACCTACCCCCCATCCCTTCGAAGCACCTCACCCTGGACCGTCCATCTTATCGCTTGCAGAATTCGTAAATCGTCTGGGAGGTTGAGCCATAGTCACCCTGGATTGGGAGACAGGTCTGCTAAGAAATAAACTGTTCTTGATATGTTTACAAAGGTGACACTTAAGGTTGAAGTACGTTATTAAAACCTCGTTATGTTAAAGTCATATAAAAATGACACTGTTTTATTGAATTTAAGCTATAAAGTGATAAATCATTCAATGATATAGGTATTAATCATTTAAAATATTTTATTTTCCTTAAGTTAGGCAAGTGTAACAATTAAATTCTCGTACTGCGCATGCCCTAGACCATAGGTTCCCAAACTTTTTTGCCTCATAGACTCATAACTTGCCAGGTTTTTCAGTTTTGGATAGACCCTCTACTTACCTAATATTGAGTTTTTGGAAATTCATCAACTTAAATGCGATGTTAACAGCAAGTTTAGAGCTACTTACTTTAAAAGACTTAAATTTCTAACTATAGTGAAGTACAGTGTTTAAAACTTAAGAAACATGCAAATGAATTAAATCAAAATTTAATGAATGTATAAAATAATTGTTACATAAATTAACTGAGCAACAAACAAATGCTTTTAGTGGGAGGGATGAACCTGGGGATTCAATAATTCAATTTTCAACATTTCATGTCAGGTTTACCTCTAAATATCTTCTCTGTTAACAATGAGTTCAGCCTTTTCTTTCTTTCTTATTTTGGAGTTTGGCAAATGTGCTGAAACTCTCAATTGGAAAAGCAATTACAAACTTTCTCAAGATATTCCATAATTTGGTATGAATAACAGGTATATATCTTTTTAAAGCCAAAAATGCTGTCATCCATTTCCGAACTTCTCCTCAAGATCTCTTACTTAGTGCCTAATTCTAGTAATTTGACATTTTTGAAGTGAAAACTTCTTTAGCGGCGTTGGGCACTTTTTGGTAGGGGAATATCTTATTTGTTCGCGTCACCGACATGCTCTGACTGGCGCATGCACAGTGTGCTGTTAGCCTTAGACAGTTTTTGGATGGGTGAAATCTCGTGCGTTCGCGTCACCGACATGCTTATAGCAGTATATCTGTAGCCATACAGCTGACGTATAGTGCTGTGTATATCTTAACTTGAAATTGAATGGATTTAGTGAAAACTTAAATGTGTATATACTGTGCATTGTCCAAATAGTGTTTTTGTTTGATTATTATTTGAATCGTTTAATTGAAGAATCATTGTACAGTACATTAGTGAGGACAAAATAAACATATTAATATTTTTAAGACAAAAAATAAATAACAGAAAATTATTTTATAAGTACTCGTATTTATTTTGGCGTTTGAAAATTTTATATCATTTAAAATTATTTTAAAACTTTGTATTTATTCTGGCGTTTGAAAATTTTGTATTATTTATTTCCTAATATTTAATCTCTGCAATCCGAATTAGCATTTCACAGTGGCTTGGACGTTTTCTTACTACCGTGGTAAAACAGACTTCTAGTAGTTCAATCATATTTTTGTCGTGCATTTTGAAATTAAAAATTTTATAAATCTAATAATAATTCAAGATTAATGTGCTGAAGTTTAAAATATGGTTATTAATGCAAATAAACATCATAAAAGATCAACAAGTCATCGAGAGAATATAACGTTAGAATTGAAAAGGTTACAAAACAATACACTACAAACGGTCACCAAAACTTTTCTAGAATTCATCTCCAACAAGAAAGGATTATAGAAATTTTCATTCAATTCTCAAAATTTGCTTGCGCATGCAGCTGACCGAAAAAGTGATGCTATCGTAAAAAAGTCAAATGTTCTGCTTTTGTCAGAAATTCGTATGAAAAACGAAGAACCACTTGATATTCCGAATTTCAACTTTGTTGTAAGTTATCGTAGCTATTTATCATAATACTCAAGATACGTCACACTTCATTACTTCACATAAGGACATACATACTAAATTCACTAGAAGCATTGGTGTTAATGTTTCTGATATAGGCGACATATGCGTTGCCCATTACGATTCCGAGAGTGGGTAATACATGTTAATGGTTGCCGTTTATATTTCGGCTGAAAAATCTATGAGACAGATACAACCATTTTTATTCGAAAATTTGATGATTTATACAAAAGAAGGTCCTGAAATACCCGATAAAAGATTTGGGGAAAAATATGATAATGTACCGATGATTTTAAGTGGAGACTTCAATATTAACTTTGCAGATGATAAAAATTTACCACTAATTGAATTTCTAAATGAAACACTTAATTTAAATATGTCCAATGTCCAAATGTCAGCAAGATTTGTTTTATCATGGTTTTACTCGGCCATGGAAATGAAAGGAAATATTTAGCTTCGATTGGCAGTTTGCAAAGTTTTGTTGGTTTCGGGGATCTTTTTGGCGGGATAGGTCACGTGTTTTCCCTACTGTATAGTACAAGTCGGCTGGTGAATTAGTAATGTCTAAAGAAGGCAGTTCAGTTGATTAAAAGGTATTTGTACATTATTTCTAACAAAGCTAATTTTTTAAAGACTAGTCTGGTTATTTAATTGTCACAATAGTATTTACGTCACACTATAAATTTGCACGCGTTTTTTGGCGACGGACCATGTAGTTTTGAACTGTGATCTAGCAACGCGGACGACACCTGAGCTGGCACCCCCTCTCCTCTCCTAACTTCCACGCCACACCAACGAGAGGACATTTGAGCCTCGATATATTAAACGTGCATCGCTCATCTTCAGCTGTACTAGGCTCAAATTCATCACATGCCAGCCACGACGTGCTTTTGACAACAAGATTACCGCGATCGCAAATTTTATTTGAAGAGTTTGTTTATGTTCAACGGAGTGTACATAAGCAAACTCTTCTGTACAAACAAACAAAAGGGAGTGTCATTTACTCCCTCACTTTTAATCTCTTAAAAATACTTTTTTAATTATTGTATCTCAAAAAGGATAAACACTTCACAAGATGCAGAAAAGCCCAGATAAAATTCAGGTTTAATACAACTTTTATGTTGCCATCTATCTTACATATAAATTTGAATGTTTTTTTCCCCAAAGAGGCTGCATTTTAACCTTTGAAGACACGGTCAGTCTCCAAATATAAGAGCCGTTTCATGGAGGCGCCATCTAGAGGCGGCCTCGTTACCAAATTTGGACGCTTGAAAAAATTTTTTTAAGTCAAGCTCTCGTCGGATGCTAAATACTGCCGAGAGTACCAGAGCCAAATTGATACTCAAGGAATCTTTTTACATGCCAAGTAATCACATGAAATGCATGCCTACGATTTTTCACATCCAGAAAATCTTTTGATTCCAGCTGGGGTTTGAACTCGCAACCTTAGGTCGTACGAGGTGGATACGCTATCTCTAAGCTACCGGGGCCAACATAAATTTGAATGTTAGTATATTTATTTGAGACGTACGTGTTATAAATCCAGACCGTTGGTTGTATCGTTCCAAAATTATGCAGGGAGCTTCGCTGATGTTTCATAAGAGCCGTTAGAACATTACCACTAAAAAAAGATTTTCAAATTTATTGTTAGTGAATTTTTTTCTAAATCCCCTCGCTTAAGAAGAATTCGTATGGGCACGTGCAAAGTCACTAAATAGAGTGAAAAATCCCCGTTTCCATTCTTGTATTTCTGTTTATATAAAAATGAATATTTTTTTCAATATTTTAGTCGATCCAAATATTTTTTTAAAAATTAACATAGTCTGTTGGTCCCTAAATCTTTTCTCTACAAAGTTTACATAGAACAATTATATATGTTGTGATTTTTTTTAAAGTCGTGAGTGGAGTGCTTGCGTAGTTGGCAACTCGTCAATTAATCCTGGTTTTGTTAAGTGTGTGACGGATCTATACGTGATCTCCTACTAATCCTCTTGGGTATTCTTTGGGGCTAGCAAATTTCCCAATCTTCTCCTAAAGAAGGAAACGTGATGTGCAAATTTTGTTTAT
>BMAO01019897.1:0-15534 GCA_019973975.1 Trichonephila clavata | reverse complement strand
GGTTGAAACAAGACTGACTCGTTTCGGCGAGTATCTCTCTATTTATAGACCTCACGGATCTTTCGAGAAAAACCCGATTGCGTCACAGATCGTGAAATTAGTGGATTTCTCCACTAATTTCTAGAAAATCCATAGGTTTCAGAACTTGCCAAAATGAAGCTAATTTGGCTATATCTCCAAAATTTTGTCAAGTTCCTATTGAATCGCCATTATAACGTAAGGGACGGCGTTGCTTGCGAACATTACAACTTAACATAAAATAAATATAACAGAGTAATATAAATGCATTACACATCCAAATACAAATTATTTACACTATTTTATACAACATTCGCATAAAAATATTCATTAAAAATATAATGGTGTTTGTGTCTCTTATATTTATAAACACAACTTTCATTTTTTTTAATATTTAGATGCATTTCATTCTACCACTCTTTACGCTAAGGCGAAACTTCCAAATAAGTGTTTACCTAAGTTTAGACATTTAAATAACATTCTTTAGTTTTAATTAAAAGCTTTTTATATATTGGTGCGACCTAAAAACTTTCTTCCAGAATTTTATAAATGTACTTTGAAGTTATAATGCATATGCATACAATGTGTTGAATACAAATTAAATTACTGCATAAAAATCAATACTAATTATTTTTATGTAAATATTACTTTTCATATTATTTAATTGAATTTGATTTGTTTCGAGAAGTTGACAATTTTAGTATGGAAAAAATATCCACCTTGTACAGAGGGTGATGTACAAATTTATCGATTTCAAAGTGTTCACGTTGGCGTGGTGGGAAAGTTTAAAGAGTTGAGTAACTGCTAAGGTTTTCGTCTCGTCTCTTGACCGGTGTTTAAAATTACGACGTCTGTCACCAATAGCACTCATGTAGCTTCTAAATCAGTGATTTTCAACCACAGAGCCGTGGCACCTTTGTGTGCCACCAAATGTTTTAAGAAATCCTTAATTATAATCTGACTTAACATTATTTCCCAAATTTAGGTATAAAAAATTTGATTTGGCTTCGTAATCCATTTGTTGACAAAGAATACATCTGAATATGAATTAATTTTTAATGAAGAATTAATTTAGCTCTGTAATAAACGAACTTTAATTTCAAAACATTCGGAAGAGTTAGTTAATTCATTTTGGATTAAAATTAGAGGTATTATTCCATAATAACCAAAAAGGCTTTAAGAATATTGTTACAATTTTCTAGATCTTATTTGTGTGAATTTGGATTTTCAGCATTAACAAATATAAAAATGAAAAAAGATCAACTTTTAAATGTAGATGGAGAAATGAGAGTGGCATTATCATTTTTATGATCAAATATAAACGAAATTATCAAAAATCATCCAGCTCAATTTTGCATTAAAAATGCATTCTTATAAGTAATTTTTAAATAATTACTCAATAAATATTTGTTGCCTTTTCATGCATGCTATTTTATTTAACATTGAAAATTATCATTAACTCTTTTACATAGAGTATTACAAATAAGTAAAATTCTTTTAAATTTAATTTTATTGTTAGAGTGCCGCCAAAAAATTTCGAAATTGTTGAAAGTGTACCGCAACAGAAAAAAGGTTAAGAATCACTGTTTTAAGTGATTACAAATCAATGAAATAGAGATTGTAAACAAAAAACAAAAATCACGAAACATTTTAGCAAAAGATATTTCCAGTAAACTTAGTAATTCAAATGATTTGGAAACCAAACGCTGATTTCTCTTATTGTTCTTTAATAAAAATCAATCAGACTGCCTGCTGATGAATAATAAAACACAATAGAAAAAGAAGTAAGTGATGTCAGAAGGATATTTTTAAAAGTGTTGAAATTAGGTTCAATTTCGTATCTTTCAATATAGGATGAAACATTTTTATTCTAAAAGAAAATATTTTATAAGAAATCGGTCTACAAACTCAGTTCTACATATTTTTTTTTATTTCACTTTATAGATGCTTTCAAAAAATAGATAAAAAAGCTGAACTGTAAGAAGAGGCAATATTATTCTTTGGAACTGTAATGTCGAATTTATGCTGTTTTTTTTTTAATAAAAAATGGGCCTGCAAATATATAATCAAAGTTTTAAAGTTGTATATTTGTGTGTGTTAAAACAGTTAATATTTGTTACAGTCAGTTAATTACAGTTAATAATTTAACAATTAATAAATATTAGTTAATAGATTTATTAATGGGCAGGGAGAAACAGGTGACTACACGAGTACAAATCGACGACTATACACAAATAAATATTATAACAAATTATTTACAGCAATGCAAATCGTGCTCGTAATAATTAAGCCGTACAGCGTTCCAAAAACGACTCTCTAAGCATGTCCACCAATAGGAACTCAGACAGAGAAAGTCTATCTCTCTTATCACACAGGTAACGCACACAACTGAACTTTTTTCAAAACTGATTGACTTCTGACCTCAAGCATTTTGGGTACACAGCAAGCGGCCACTCTCAAAGAAATTAATTTGTTTTGAACATTGCCCCATCACTCCACTGACTTTTTCATTAAATGATGGAAATTTCTAGAAGGGCCTATCCTAGAGACTTCTGAAAGGTTCCTTGACAACATCAAATTGACGACAAATTTGTCGCCAACGGCAATGAAGTCACCTATATAGCAGCCGTTATCATATCTTCTGGGGTTCCTATAATCTTATTTTTCAAGTTCATGCTGGGGGAAGGGAATCTTGTAAAACCCTTTTTTTAACAAGGATAGTGTTACTGCGAAGAAAACAGCATACGTGAGTGTTTCAATACTTTTTAAAAATGCCTAGAGATATATAATAATATCTGAATGAGAATGTTAAATTTTCAATCTTTTTATTCCCTTTTACATTTATTGGAGTTTTATTTTTAGATTTTTTTATGGTATATTCATAGATTCCTCCGGAAAAAAATTGAAACCGGCCATATATAAATAAGCAAAATAGTGCAATACTGTATATCAGGCATGTCAAACTCATTTGATATGCCTGATATACAGGCATGACTTTTTTACTTAACATGAACTTTTTTATATTAAGTTGAGGGTCGCATGTTTTCAATGTTCAAAAAATTAATAAAACAGGATTTTTAGAATGATTATATTCCTATTTATAAAAATCAATGTATTACATATTATATATATATAGTCGTCTAATATTTCCTTTCATTTTTTAAGCTATAGATGTTTTATTAAAAAACAAAAATAAAAGTTGTATTACGAAATACAATTTAATATTTCTTTTATCAGATATTTAATATCGTTTGTTTTCTCAAAAGCAAGTCGTCAAAACTTGGTTGAACAAAATGATGATAAATGTTTATCATTTAATCTTGACCTTTCAAAATTGTTATTTTTGCTTAAAGAAAAAAGTTTTCGTATAAATAAATGCTTCCAAACATAGCCATTCATTATATGCGTAACATATGATAAAATTTTAAGAAATCGATCTACAAATGAATATGCATACAAATCTAGAGTTTCAATTTACAAACATTTTTGCTTCAGCAAGGAATCAATAGATTTCAATTAATTCCATTTGTAAATTTTCATGAATAATTTCATATCGATAGATAGATGTAAAGTTAAAAATTATATTGACATTCAAAATTTTTAAAATTTAGAAAATATTCGATCGAATTCCATTTCTAACAATTCAATTTGGTGAGAATGTTTGTAAATTTTGATTTAAGTGATTTAATCAATAAATTTTGAAAGCTTTCAAATAAGAAAGTTTTTTCTTTATGTTTGTAATAATTTTTGTTTGAAAGCGTTAATATCAAATAACAAAAAGGTTTTTGCCTTGAAACTTAAGTTGACTTGTAAGATCTACTGAGAAAGCCAGGGGTTTTCTCATTTGATACTTAATCTTTTGATTCAGAATCTTTTTTTTTTTTCATCTTTTCTCATCTTTTAATTCAGCATCTTTTTCTTCTTTTATCTTTTCTCATCATATAATTCAACATCTTTTACTTCTTTCGTATTTTCTCATCTGTTAATTCAGCACATTCATAATTTTTCTTTGCTTCCAAAAAAATAATAATAATTTTTATCCAGAAAATGAGAAAAATCATTTTTAACACTTTATGACTCGAAATTCATTGAACTTTTGAATAATATGGTTGACCGAGATAAATTCACATTCTATATCTTCTAAAAATGAAGCAAATCGACGATGCTAAAGTCTACATGCTGGTGTATAGTTACAATTTTACTAACTATTTTAAAACAAGTCCAACATATCCAAGTTCATACCCAAGAACAGTACTTGCTATGAAATAATACAATGAAAATACTTAAAATTATTATTACCATGCAGTTTGCATGTTTCTTTAATCTCGCTGCTCTTTTAGTAATACTGGTCACGGTTAGTTGCGCTATCAGTTGCAAGATAAACCAAAATTTTTCCAAGGAAACGTTTTGTCTCAAAACTTCTTTAAATGCATCAAAAATATGTATTATGCACAATACAGGATTCGAATTGACCCAGTTCACGACTATTTCATCACATCTGCTGGTTACAGAATTTCGACTTAAACTTATAGATCTAAATTTTTTGTTTGTGCTGGACATAATACCGTTTTTTCTTCTTTTTTTCGAATCTAAGCCGCCATCAATTCTAAGCTGCACCCCAAATCTCAACAAATTTTTGTAAAAAATGAAAAATAGTGTAAGAGGGTTTATCGATATCAAATTTTACGAAATTAAAATAAATTTAAAATAAAAACTAATGAGAAAGGAAATAAATCTATTTTATCAGTATTATAAACTTTTAACTACATGCATGCTCTCGTAATTGCTCTAAATACCCTATCCAACAAATTTCTTTCCCTTCGATTCTAATCTGCGTCCGATTTTCTGCAGCATTAACATTGGGAAAAAAAATGCGGCTTAGATTCGAGTAAATACGGAAATTCCTCCGCTTTATAATTAAGCATTCACGAAAAAATTCTTCTTTAGTAAATGGTTTCGATTTGTGCTTACGATTAAAAAAGTAATAATATATAACTAGTTTTTACTGCAATTGTATTGTCTTCAACAAATTTAGGTGGCTGCGGTAGCCTAGCGGTCACACAAGGTAACGAACTCGAGTCATATGAGTTTGAGCCTTGTAGCAATGAAGCTGATGCAACATATTTGTAACTGTTCTTAGATTTGTGTCATAGTGCCTTTTAAAATCATATTCCTTAGCAATTTAATTGCAGCTTTCACACATGCCAGGCACAATATTTTATTCTTGCTTTGGGCATAAAAACATTGCAGTTCCCATTTTTCTTGAAAATTACGATGTTGATCGTCAGTTCACATTTTCTTACTCTGTTCTAGAAGTTTGACTATGTTTCTATTAAATAACTTTCTAGTTTAATATGAATGATAACCAAAATCCACTTTCATTCACAAACTATTGATTAAGCACTACATTTTGTCTTGGTAATCCAGGGTTTTTTAAATTTTAAAAAAAATAATACTTCAACTGCTTCTAGTCACGCTATTCGTCTCTAGCCGATTGGACTCTTCAAAGAGAAATAAAAGTCGTACACACGATGGAATGCGATATCTATAACAAATGATATTCATAAATGCATTTAGAGTTTTATTAAAACACTAGCTGTTACCCGCCCGCTTCGCTGGGAATTTCATGATGTTTTATAAATTTTTACTGCTTATATATATGTATAAATTATTGATATCTAAGTCCTGCATTAAGAATTCGATTGTATTGAAAAATATACTTATACCTGTAACTGTCGCCTGTTGATAAAAAAAAGGGGCAGAACTCATCTAATTTGGGCTTTCTAAAAATCTCTAAAATTGAAGCATAGAATGATGTTTGCTCTTTCGTAACCCCAAAACCAAGTGGATTCCCGCAAAACCAATTTTCGGTGGATCTCTATTCCGTAAATTGAAAATGCAAGCCAAATTTCAAGTCTAAATCTAACAGAAAAAAAAAACAAAAGTTTTACTATCAATATCCCCGTAATCCCGTTGACAGCCGTTTTCCAAAATAACCGCTCTTAGCGGATTTCAATTCAACAAAAGAAAAATGCAAACAAAATTTCATTATTATAGTTCTTGTAGCTCGAAAAAAGGAATTTTTTTTGTCAATACGTCCCAGTAACCCCCTGCACCCCCCTCCCAGAACTTGATATGCTTAAAATACATTCTTAGTGGATCCCTATTCAACAAAAGAAACATGCTTAACAAATTTCAAGTATATGGGTCTAACAATTAAAAACATGAATTTTTTTCTGTTACTCCTCTTGACCCCTCGCAACCCTCCTTGGGGGTCAATTTTCGTTTTACTCTTTGTTAGAGGAACTCTATTCCATGAAAGGAACATGCCTACCAATTTTCAAGCAGGATGATCAAATAGTTTAAAATGGAAATATTTATCAATTACGCCTCTTAATCTCCCGAAATTAAACTTGGTAGTTCATATTCGCGAAACCCATTTTGTAGCGGTTCTCTACTTTACGAAAGGAATCTGCTTATCAAATTTCAAGACTGTACGTCTAATAGTTTAAAAATGGGGATAATTATCTATAACGCCACTTGAACCCCCGCAACGCCACTTCTGGGTCTGTTTTCACAAAACCAATTTTGTAGGGGAATTGCACACTATGAAAAGAATCTGCTTAGCAAAATTTGAAGACTGGGCGCCCAATAAATTAAAAATGCAAAAAAAAAAAAAAAATTATCAATAACGCCCCTTGAACCCCCGCAACGCGGCCTAGGGGTCGATTTTCACAAAACACATTTTGTAGTGTATCTCTATCCTATGAGAGGAATCTACTTACTAAGTTTCAAGACAGTACGTCTAATAACTTAAAAATCGGAATTTCTAACGCCCCCGCAAACAATTGCTGCTAATTTGAAATTACAAACAGACACTTCAATTTTATTTATTTGTATAGATATAGATTGGGATTATAATAACTATTGTTTAAATGTGACTGAAAATGTAAATAAAAAAAAAGAAAGGATTAAAACTAACCGTAAAACTTATCAATTTTTTGTTTCTTGCATTGCTTTTTGCTTATGAAGCCTTGATTTATTATTTTTAAAAGTGCATCCGAAACAGCCGATGCTCTACTTAACTGAACAGTGAGATAACTATCATAAAAAAAAATTATGGCACGTGTCAGCGTATAATCATGCGCGCGTAAATTTATTATGTCTCATGAAGAGCATCGGTCGCCAGTAACCAAAACAACGACTTCATTAGCTCAGCTTGGCGTTCAATTTGGCGTTCATCTTGGCATTCAGTTTCCCGGTCACCCGTATAGTTTCCGTTCCCGTAAGAATACGGGAATAAAATATAGCCTATGTTACTCCCCGTTAATGTAGCTTTCCATTAGTGAAAGAATTTTTAAAATCGTACCAGCCGTTTCCGAGATTAGCCGGAACAAACAGACAGACAGACCGACCGACAGACAGACAGACAAAAATTTTAAAAATTGGTTTTTTGTTATGAGTACCGTATATACTTTTAGTGCATTAAGTAAAAAGCTGCTAATTTGAAATTACAAACAGACACTTCAATTTTATTTATTTGTATAGATAACAAATCTATTTTCATAGAGAATTATTCAACAAAAAAAAATTATCGTTTGGCGATTATAATACTTTAACGTTTCCGAAATAAGACATAATTAGAAGTAAAAACTGTATTGTTTTGAACAATATCGGAATGAAAATTATGTATATTTGACATTTCTGTGTGTTTAAAAGGACAACTATATATATATATACATAAAAACTCCAAAAAAGTTTTTTTTAGTTTTTAAGCCAATTTTTCAGATTTTTTTTTTGAAATTTTATTTGATTTAATCTGTATATATTTCTTTTTAATAGAGAGAACAAATGTTTTTATTTTTTGTTCTTTTGTGTTCTGTTAAAATTAATACTATCATAAAAAAAAATTATGGCACGTGTCAGCGAATTAAGATGTGCGCGTAACACTGTTATGTCTCATGAAGAGCATCGGTCGCCAGTAACCAAAACAACGACTTCATTAGCTCAGCTTGGCGTTCAATTTGGCGTTCATCTTGGCATTCAGTTTCACGTTCACCCGTATAGTTTCCGTTCCCGTAAGAATACGGGAATAAAATATAGCCTATGTTACTCCCCGTTAATGTAGCTTTCCATTAGTGAAAGAATTTTAAAAATCGCACCAGCCGTTTCCGAGATTAGCCGGAACAAACAGACAGACAGACAGACAGACAGACAGACAGACAGACAGACAGACAAAAATTTTAAAAATTGGTTTTTTGTTATGAGTACCGTATATACTTTTAGTGCATTAAGTAAAAAGCTGCTAATTTGAAATTACAAACAGACACTTCAATTTTATTTATATGTATAGATAATTTATTTTTGTAAAATTAAATGAGAAAAAATTTAATAAAATATTAAAAATAATTTGCATTTAAAGGCTATTTTTATAATTAAATAGGATTTTTTTAAGAACAAGAATAGATAACAGGTTAATATTTTGTAAATTTTTAAAAGTTTAACGGAAATGTGAATTTTAAAATAAAAAAAAAACCTTTATAAACCCTGATTTTGTAAAATGTAATTAATTTTGTAAAATGTCTTCGCGGGCCGCAACCTATGTGCTGGCGGGCCGCATGTGGCCCGCGGGCCGCGTGTTTGACATGCCTGCTGTACATTCCTCTCCACCTTTTCAAAGAAGGGTGTACGTGTGTGCCATTTCTCATTTTTCGGATTTTCACTTTCAATAATTTTGAATCCTTTTCCTTGACAATATTCTATTCAAAATATTTTATAAACAAATTAATCTAGAAAAACTCAAAGCAGGATATAACGTTAATTGTATTTCTGAGTGTATTTAATAAGTTAATCCATTCATACAAATTTTAAGGAAAAATTATATTCCCATGAAAAATATATATATATACACTAAAAATACATTTTTTTTTATTATTCGGAAAACTTTTAGTGAAAGAAAAATTTATTATCATATTAAAATATGATCAAAAGGTAAAAAATATTTTATTCTCTTATAAATTTTTTAAAGGTTAAAAAATACATATCACATTGAATGACGAATGTTAAAAGTTTCTTTGAGAAATATTTGCTGTGAATGCTCATAGTGCTATTTCGAAGTTGTAAATTGTATCTTCCCTTTTTAGCGTGTTTTTCACGTAGTGGAACAAAAGCGCTATTAGGACTCAAATTTCGTCTTCGTTCCATATTTTGTGTCGTACCTTTTTCTCGACCAATAAGCAACCAATTGACCTCGGGTTTTCGGCATTAGGTCACATTTGTGGCCTAGATGAGCCGAATCATATTTAAATTTTCCCATAATTTTCCCGAATTTTTCTACAAATTTTCCTGAATTTCGCTAGTTTATAACAAAATTTTCTCAAATTTTACCTAGTAAATTTATTGTTTGCAAAAATTTAAAAAAAAAAAATTATTGTAAAATATAACATGTGAAAAACGCGCTAAAATTACTTGGACATGCCAATGATTGATATCTTGTTTTAACTATTCAAATCGAATCTTTTTTACCGCAATTTTTACATGATTTTTCGAGAAAATTTTTGAATTGTGTAAAATTTTTGTCTGTATACGTATTCTTACTTGTCACCCATCGGTTTCACTGGGTATTTCATGACATTTTGTATTACTATACATTCTTTTTAGGTAATTGTAACCTAAATCCTAGCATTAGGCTTTCGATTGTTTTGAAAAACATTCATGTTCCCTTACTACTTCATTTAAAAAGAACAAGATGATTTTTTTAAAAACAGAAGTATAATTATCATTCATGGCGCAGTAGCCTCGCCCCTACACCCACCCTCGAAGTCAATTTGCGTAAACTCCATTTTTTTTCTTTCAAGCACATTACTCAACAAAAGTAACATGCTTGTTAAACTCCAAATTCTTCAAGTCTATATTATAATTTTTCAAAAATGAGATTGTTTTTTAATTTTAAACGCTCCCGTAACCTCTCTTTTGGGAGCCGATTTTCTCAAAATACCTTCTTACCAGATATCTACATAAAAAAATATGTTTGCCAATTTTCAAGTATGTCGATCTAATACAGGTTGACTCAAAATTATAGTGTGATCAATTTTAAAACATATAGCTATTTATTGTAAATTTTAATCGCTTTACACTGCCAGTTATATTTTGAAAATGAAACGTTTAAATTATCGATCTAACTATTTTTATTAGTAGGAGTAAATTATGGCTCCAAAATTAGATCTCCAAACCCAAAAAGAAATTTTAAAGTCTTTGAAGGATGTTTGCTCAGATTGTGTTATAAATAAAGCATTTAAAAAGCAGAAAAGACATTTTTCAAATGGATTACTTAAACTTCGAAAATAAATAAAATTTGGCCGACAATCAAAAGCTGCAAGAAAAGAAATCCGTGGTGGAAAAAAAAAAGAAACTGAAAAACCTTATTGCTATAGAAAATCCTCTACCTCAAAGAACTTTAGAAAAGAAACTACAGATATCGCAATCAACAATTTTTCGTCAGATAAAGAAAATCGGCTATGAAGAATGAATAGATCAGTTTCCCCTCAAATGTCTGCAAAGACCATAGAAAAACGAAGGAAATGTTCATGTGTGGATCCTCTGTATTTAATGTTACGCAAAGGTAGATACAAAACATGGATAACTTCGGATGAAGCACCGTTTCATCTGACATTTATAACCGACAAAACGAAAATACAAATGTGTTTCATGTGAAAAGCGTCGCAAAAAAGCAGCTGTTTCACAAAGGCAAGTTGGTCGTCAGGTTTTATTGTATAGATGGAGTGATTTTTCGAAGTTTAACAAAGCCTTTTTTGTTGAACCGAAGGCTAAAATGGATGCTATGGTCGAAAGATAAAAAAAAATTTTTTCTTCCTCCTGAGAAATGGCTCCCATTATCCCCTGACTATATTTCTTGCTACTATTTTTATGAGAATACTTAAAAAATTAATTAAATAGACGTAAAGTAAGAACATTTCAAGGGCTTCAAAAAGCAATCAGGGAGGAAATTGAAAAATAACCCCCCAAAATGGTCGAAAAAACTTTTTTTGGCTTGGCCTAAGCGTTTACTTAAAGTATATTATGCTGAAGAACATCCCATAGAAAATTCATGTAAGTAATTAAATAAAAGTTTATGATGCTCTTATATTGGTTATATTAATTTTGAATCAGCCGGAAGTTCGGAAAAGGAAACCCCAGTAATTGCCTAAAATTCCCGCTGGAACTCCTTGAGAGTCAATTTCCTTAAAATCTGTTCTCAACTGATCTCTATTCAGCAAAAGGATATGCTTACCAAATTTCAGTCTGTAAATCTTACATTAAACAAAAGAAACACGCCTGAAAAAATTTTTAGTTCATATTCTCAATGAAAAAACTTTCAGATACAATGTTCATTTCAAAGTAAAAATTCGCAATGTTTTTTATCAAATTTTCCCAAATAAATGATAAATTAATGACTTAAAATTTTCTTACCTTTATATAGACATCAAAAATCATATCAGTAAAAGTTTTATTTATTTATTTATACTTGACAACGAAAATATATAATTTTAAAATTATATTCCTTATACTTTTTGTAGAACAAAAATGCAAAAGCATTACTTAAAAGGAAGTGTGTAGTGGGGCGAATTTTATTTTCTACAATCTCCAAAACAGATTCTTGATACAATAGAAGCAATAAAAAAATTGATCAATTGTTTATTAATGTTGCACTCAGAAGAAATGCGATAATTATTCACGACGGCTCTAGTTATTTTTTAACTTTGGTCAGATGACTGGGACAACACCTGAACTGGTCTCTCACTTTCTAAAATTTGCAAACGGGAGGCACGTTTGAGATTTGACGGATTTAACGTATTGTTATGTATTATTTGGATCCTTCAGAAGATAGTGGTACAATATTACACGCCGAACTTAAGCGATAGGTGAGAATGAGAGACAACCGCGTGAGTAATACAAATAAATTACTTTTAGTTGGGGCCGGAAACGCGAAAGAAAATAATAATTTAGAAAAAAAGGTGTTAAATAAAGTCTTAGCTAACAAACATACAAAATCACAAATCAAGTTATTTTTATGTAGAAAGTTTTCATAAAATCTTACCAAGTAAATCTGCTGGCCAAAGATTCCCCCCCCCCGTAAAATTTCTTAGCAGTATGCTAATAATTTTCTTAATTCCTCGTTTTGTTGAAAAATCATGCTCATCATTCGAGTCTATATTATTAAAAATTTGTAGGCTTTTTTCAATTAAAATGAAGTCTTTGTCAAAAAAATTCCCAGCCATCATTCGATCTTCTGATTGAACTGGATCTAAAGACCTTGACTTCTTCATTGTCTTGCTCATGCAATTTCTATGAGCTCATTAATGGTCAGCTCCTGATAGTGGGAAATCTAGCAGTTATTTGAACGTCATCACTATCCACTTCTAAATTTATTTGCTTGGCAAGATCGGCAGATTCTTGAATCACATTACAAAACTCACCAATTTTATTTCTCAAACAAAAGAAGAATCGACGAGATTTGAAACTCGCGTAACCCCGGATTTTAGTATAAGTTGGGATAGAGTAAATCGAGGAATAAATGTATTGGAAAAATCCCGCTTATTGGATATATATATTCCTCTTTCTGTAAAAATGAGTGGTTATATATTTCCGACCAGTCGGACCTGTGCAGACAAAGAAAACTGAAAACAAAGAAGTTACTGACGTCTAGTCACTAATTGAGCCTCCACCTCCCCCCGCTAACTGGAAAATCAGGTGACCTCTAGATAGGATTGACATAATTACAAAACATTAACATGAGATATTTTCTAAATAAATAAAATTTGAAAAAAGGTCCGGTAAATTTTGCATTGTTTTCTTCAGTATTGAAATCAAAAAATTTGTAATTAATTTCTTGAAATGAATGCGGGGAAACAATCAAAAAGATGCAAAACTAATATTATTAAACCTAGTCATACTTAAAATTAGTTAGTAATCATATTTTACCATTTCTTCTTCTCTCTCTCTCTCTCTCTCTCTTTCACGTTCTTAAGAATATATGCATTTCATTTTATAATCATAAAAAAAGCAAACTTGCTTCAATTGTCTCCACTGACAACCTGTTTCTTTCGTCCGACCACTGAGTTTACCATTAGGGAAAATACTATTTCCCCCCTAGAATGGAAAATACTATTCGCATAGCTTTATTAGGCAGGACTTCTGGTCAGTATTTTGTGGCCGTGGTAGCCTTGTGGTCGTGGCTGGCGTGTCATGAGTTCGAGCCCAGTACTGCTGAATACCCACCGTGTAGGATAGCGATGCTCGTTAAATCTGTCGAGAGCTCAAACGTCCTCCCGTTGGTGTGATGTGGTAGTTAGGAGAGGAGGTGTCAGCTCAGGTGTCATCCTCGCCAATTGATCATAGTTCAAAATTACGAGGTCCATCGCCAAAAGCTCTCGTATAGCTGAACAGTGCGACGTTAATGTTCACTCACTCACAGATCAGTATTTCTAATATCTGCAAGATTTCAGTCATTTCTTTTCCATACTAAGTTTCATTGTTGGTATGATTTTTTTGAAAAATATATATTTTACAAAAATATGCACAAAATAGTTATAATCCTAAGATAACTATAGTCATGATAGTCTTACCGACAGTAGAGTACTACATATATATATATATATATAGGTATACGAGCTAGTTGAATAGAATCTTAGTATTGTCAATATTGATGTTTCTTACTTGTAAATATAAAATATAGCGCGTTTTTTATTTCTTCTTTCTTCCTGTTCAGGAACTTAGTTGAGGGTCATCTAGTCGAACGCATAGAATTTTTGGAATGATATTGTTACCATTTCTCAATACATTCCACAGCAGTTTTGAAAAAATTGAGTCAGTTTTTCGAAAGTTTCGACCTCGGTCTTCCTGAATCAAACACGAAAGTACAATAAACTTATCTACAATACTATTTAGATTTTCGAGAGATATTTTACAATAGCTGGTGATTGTTTTTCAAAATGTTCATTTCATAAAGAAGCCAGTTTTAGTGTTTGGATTGTCGTCTGCTTGTTTCATTGAAGTGTTGAATTTCTAAGAGAAGCATCTTATCAGAATTAGCTTACTGACTCTGTAGCTGGTCCAAAATATGACGGTTAATTTAAATATTTAACGTATACTCGATTGCTAAGTCCTTAAGTTGTTTAGTGGTTCCTTTTGAGTTTGCATACTTGTACATCAATGCATTCAGTTAAACGAGCCAAGTGATTGGGCGGTGACGTATTATGTATACTGTAGTCAGCTCAATAGATTAAAGAGAAATTTGTCTTTTTTAAGAATTTTTATTTATCATAAAACAAGAAATATCCTCAGAAGTTGAAATGGTCCTGTTTTGTTATTTATGATTTGTCACTTTTAGAAGTAGGGTTTTTGCCTATGGTTTATAACAATATGAGAATAACAAATATAACACGGTGCTTTATATTCAGTTCGTTCTTTTCATAAATGTATAAATGTCCACACATTTTTCGGTGCATTTAACTTTAAGAAGACACTTCTTCCATTTCGACATCTTTTATTGCAGTGAGTGAGAGAATATTAACGTCGCACTGATTAGCAACACGAGGGCTTTTGGCGACGGTCCGCGTAATTTTGAACCATGGTCAAGTGACGCGGACGACACCTGAGCTGGCACCCCTCTCCTAACTACCACACCACACCAACGAGAGGACGTTTGAGCTCTCGACAGATTTAACGTGCATCGCTCCCCTACACGGCGGATCTTTAGAGGTACTAGGATCGAACCTATGACATGCTATCCATGATCCGATGCCTAGACCACTCGGCCACCGCGGCCGTCCTTTTATTGCAGTAATAAAAATAGGGTTACTTACTAAAGACTTGACATGCGCCGGCGAGCTACTATTTATTTTATAACACATGCACGAAACGAATTAGCGTTCACCAAGCTTTGATAGTTAGGACGGACTGATAGATCTGTGGCGAGTGAGTGAGTGAATATTAACATCGCACTGTTCAACTACACGAAGGCTTTTGGCGACCCCGCGTAATTTCGAACCGTGGTCAAGTGACGCGGACGACACCTGAGTTGGCACCCCCTCTCCCAACTACCCCACCACACCAATGGGAGGACGTTTGAGCTCTCGTCAGATATAACGTGCATCACTCCCCTACACGGCGGGTCTTCAGTGGTACTGGGCTCGAACTCATGACACGCTAGCCATGATCCGATACCTTGACCTCTTGGCTACCGCGGCCTCGATTGATCTGTGGCACTGGGATCCCTAGTTCCCAAAATAGAGCCAGAACGTTTTCGTATGAAGCATCATGTGTATTGGTTAGGATTTCAAAAAAATAGAGAGAAAGCCGGGCATACACCCACAAATGTAATACGGGAATGAGTAGTGTAATACGGTGGCAGTCTCTTATAAATATGGTGGATGTATAAAAACCTTACCTCTACTATCAACGGACATCTTTTTTTTTTAACCACAGTCAAATGACGAACGACATCTCTCCTAACTT
>BMAO01019896.1:0-49720 GCA_019973975.1 Trichonephila clavata | reverse complement strand
CATTGCCTTTACACCATTTGGGTCTTTGTTGCAGTCTATTTAAATATTCTGAAGACCATTTGCGCCAAAAATGTTGGTTCATCCTTTGTACCAACTGCCATCGGCTTAATCTATTCATGGGATCTCAGTGTAATCAGGATCAGGTATTGCAACCAATGATGATCCAACCAGAAAATGTGCAGGAGTTAAGATTTCGGTATCATTCGGATCATTAGACAGAGGACAAATTGGTCGAGGAATTAAGAACCGCTTCAATTTGAACTATAAGTGTTGAAAATTCTTCATGACTTAAAATTGAATTGCCAATTACTATCTTTAAATGGTATTTTAAAGATTTAACCCCGCCTCCCACAGAGCACCAAAATGTGGTACGGAAGGTGGGTTGAAGTTCCATTTGATTTGTTCTTTAGACAAAAAATCCATTATTTCTTCCATTTACCCTTAAATAATGCTTTAAGTATTTTTCTTAATTCATTATTTGCACCTACAAAGTTCCGACCATTATCACTATGGATCTCAATGGGTCGCCCTCTCCTGGCCACAAACCGTTTTAAAGCCGCAAGAAAGGCTTCCGTTGTTAAGTCGCTAACTATTTCTAAATGGATAGCCTTAACTGTAAAACAAATAAAAAACACAAACATAAACTTTCCTAATATGCTTGCATTTTCCAGAAAAAGTTTTTCAACTGGAAAGGTCCACAAGAATCTATACCTACCTGACTGAAAACTCTGCAAGCGGTGACTCTCGCAGCTGGCAAATCAGCCATTAATTGCTACGAACCTTTAGCACTAATTTTTCTACAGGTGATGCAGTTCTAAGAATTTTTCTAACTACATTCCTTGCGGATGGTATCCAAAAACTATTTCTGATATTTGCTAAGGTAGTTTCAGCACCTGTATGAAAATAGAGAATATGAAAATGATTAATAACAATATAAGTAAAATTATAGTTGGTGGGAATTATCATGGGATGTTTTCTGATTCCTTGGGATGGAGGAGTTTCTTAACCGTCCTCCACTCGAAGTAATCCACTATCATCTAAAAATGGATGCAAGTTTGACAATTTACATGAGTTTGGAAGAGGAATTCCCTTTTCTAAATATTGAATTTCATTAGAAAATGAAGTTCTTTGAATATTTTTTATGATACACTTCAAGGATTCTGATAGTTCTTTGCTCTTTAAGGTCCATAGTTTGGCTCCTTGGATGTCTTGCATTTTCAATAAATCGTTTACACCAGGTAATTACTCATTGTAATTTAGTAAATGATGAGCAATTACTAATTATAGCCAGTGGTTCAAAGGTCTTTAATAAGGCACATAGAGAAATGTCCGAAGTTTCCTTCAATTCTTGTAGGAAAAGATCATCTCCTTCCACTTCAGTAGTGTCGTAAGTGTAGATTTTAAGTAGTATAATTTTTGAGAATCTGTTAAACTATTGTTCGAATCAATTAAAGAAATAAATTGTTCTTTAAAATTAAACCAATCATGGTAAGAGCCATTAAATCTTAGCAATTGAATATCTGGCAATTTAATATTATTAAAATTATTTCCACAAGATGTAACATCATTATTCTTCAAATCGATTTTTGAAATAATATTTTTAATTCTTACCTGGATATCTTCGCAATCACATCTTCCAAATCCAGGATTTCTAATTCAAGTGGTTCCAAGTCACTATCATTTGCCACTATATTCATAATATTCATTCTGAATATCGCTCAATTTGGTTCTTAGGCTTTTCAAGGTATCCATTTTCGATTCCAACTTTATTGTATCCTTTTCGTCCGGATTGTTAATAAAGTCTTTTATACGTGTCAGTTGGGCTTTTACTGGTCCACGTTTGCGGTTCAATGCAACTAATATTTCTTTAGACATATTGCTCTGTAATTATTCTAAAGATTTTACAAGTACTAATTTTTCTAAGGTTCGACAATTCTGCGAGTGGACCAATGTTGCCGATATAAATTAATGGACTGTAAATTTTAACAAATTTCAATGAGCGAAAACGGATCCCAACCAAATGGGATCGTTAAACTTTTTGAACTGAATACAAAGGTTACAGCAGTTGGCTCGGAGCGAAATCTATACAAGGAATTCTCGCCAACTGGCGCCAACAATATCTGTGTTCCAGTATTAGGCTTTTGATAATATTCAAAAATATTGTTATAACCCTTGATTTAAATAGGACAAGGCTTGGATTTCTAAAACGGAAGTATATTTATCTCTTACGCCCCAGTAACCCTCTCTCCTGTTCTTGGAAGTCGATTCCCGCAAAACTATTTTTCTAGCGGATCTCTGTTCAACCAAAGAAATATGTTTGCCAAATTTCAAGTCTGTACAATAACGAGAACTAAGAAATTCAAAGTCTTTATTGAAGGTACGAGGTTTCCTTTATAGGGAGGACACTGGTACAAAGTGTTACAATGCTTTTTAACAGGCAAAAGAACCCTGACTTAGAGGGACGACAATATTTAAATAGGAAAAGTCAGATGAGATAGCGAACAGGCAAATTCCCCAAAAGCCATGATTTATGAGGTTTTCTAGGACTCCGGTTCTATGCCTCCAGACCAGCGATACTGAACCTGCGGCCCACTGGACCTTTTTAAGTGGCGTATCATGGCCCATTGTTCTGAGAAATTGATTTATTTATGAAAATTTGGGTGGAAATTCTTTGTTAAAAAAATCAAATATATCAATTTCGCTTTTTGCTGTCGATGTCGTATGGGTGCGAATTGATATAAATTTTCCGTTTAGTGATAATAGACAACAGTGGAGTATCGACCATTTTATGAGTGGAACTAATTTTTAGCTATCTTTCATATCTGGCAAGCGAAAAATATTCGAAGACAATAGGTTGTTTCAAGACGATTGGGAAGTTGACTATATTGTAGAGGAAAACAAGCATGGATCAGTAATTGTTTGATTTGTCAAGAAAGGGTTGTATTTAAAAAAAAATATCAATAAACAGGAATCGTTCAATGACACTTTTCCTCGAAGATCTCTTTCAAGAGATAATAAATAGGCTTTCTTGAATAATTTTCAGCAACAAAGTGTTTTATCAGTGGTTATGTCACAGCGGTAACAAAGGCACCCTATGAAATTTGTTATATTATTCGTAATCATATGAAACCATTTACAGATCCAGAAATTGTGAAGAAGTGATTCTTAAATGCTTTCAATTTAGAAAAATTCAGTGACCCCCCAAAAAATAATAAATAAATAAAAAAATAATAGAAAAAAATAATAGCTAAAAAAAGCAAAATAGAACTTTTAATATTTTGATCAATTTTTTGCATTTTAAATTTTTTATGTTATCCTGTTCTTAAAGCTTTTCTTCCCCCCTCCATTAATCCATATGTTGCGTCCCGCGTAAAATAGTTAACATATGTATGCGGCCCGGCAGAAAAAAAGGCTGAGTACCCCTGTTCTAGACAGAGGCCGCATTAAGTCTACAGGCAAGATTTAGTTTCTGGTGGGGAAAGGATGACGAAATATTGCATTCATTTTGCATCATGCAAGTTTTAATTTAAAGGTTACGGATATAAATAACTATTTTTATATTACACACACACTTATATATATATCAACACTTTGGGCAATAATGCTAGACTCGAATTCTTTGCTAACCAGAACACAGCCACCCCATTTCTCTCTCATCCAGAATCAAATCCTCTTTTGTGACAATGCACGATAGAGAACGGCAATAAGTTTAGATAAGTATCCACCCCCTTCGAATTCAGATCGTTACATGACACAAACTTCAATAACCTATCAATGGAAATCGAGACATAGTTGAGACAGACAGGCTTTGATATGCATTGAATGGCTATTTGCATGGAATCCCGCATGTCTAGGAATATAATGGAGGGATGGATTCAAATTCTACCGCGCTACAATATGAATAATTATATTTAATCCATTAGACCTCAAAGATAAGTTAAGTCTCATTCAAACAATTCTATAAACATAGATGAGAGGGACTGTGCATAAATTGAGAGATGACATTTAACTTGACATGCAAAAAATGTGCATTGATGAGTAGAAATATCTGAACATTTCTGTTTTTTTTAATTTTATGTTGTTTAAGTTAGCGGTGAATAAGTGAGAGAAAATACTGCGGAGTTTTTTTTTTTAATTAAACAATATTGCTATATAGTGTGGATGGATTTTTAGAAAGTACGCACATACATCCTATTCATTACAGGAGTTCATATTTATTTGGTCACATTCGTTACTTTACTCATTTAGGTATAAAATATGTTAAACCTTTATCTTAAATCTAGACTACCGCTGAATTTTAAAAAAGTAAAAAGAAAAGAAAAGAAATAAACAAACCTAACTTAAAAATGTAAATCAATTTTTTGGTACCAAAACCACTGGTACCACATTGAATAAAACAGACGATATACAGAAAGGAAAAATGAGTATAAAGGGATTTTTAAGAGAATTCATAGAAGGTTTTTTGTAAGATTATGTTAAGTAAAAAAAAAAGTCGGCTTATATTTTGAAGGGTTTTTAACCAAAATCAATAATAAAAAGTAAAAAGATTATATTTTATACGCTTTTGAAGTATGAGAATTATATTGTTGCCTTTTATTTTGTTAATAGCTTAGAGAATATTTATTACATGGGTTAATCTGACAAACTTTGAAATTAATATTTGATTAAATTCTATTATTAGTCTACTTGAATTGTAAATATAACAATTTCCTTTCACTTAATACTAAAAATAATTTTCTTAGAATTCTGCCTGAACGCACTCACTCTAGCGTACATCTAAATTAATTTTAAAAAATTTTACTAAAATAATTAAACTTAATCAATTTAATTTGTTTGATTTAATTTGAATTAATTTCGAATCATTTTTTATATTTATTGTATAGTACAAAGTGCAGAAATCTTGTTTGTGTTTTGTAGAAGTAAATAACGTTCAATGTGGGGAAAATTATTTTTCGAATAATATAAATAAATAATAATTGCATAAATAAATGAAGATATATCAGTTACTTATCCTGAATTATGGAATATCTTGAAAAAGATTTTAATTGTTTTTCCTAGTTAGAAGGAGTTTCAAAACGGTTGATAATCTCCAAAACAAAAAAGGAAAGAAGAAAAAAAAAAGACTGCGCTCTATAAGCCGAGGATATTTAGGATTAAACCAGACAAGGATTGGATGCCAACTTTTGAAAAATTGTTATTGAAATACCAAATCCATCCCTCCGTTTAAAATTATTTCTCTGTTGTTCGGTTATTTTATGAATTAATTCAATTTTAATGTAATTAGCCAATATGTGTTTCTTTTAAATACTATGCTTCACTACAGTTAGAAATTTAAATCTTTTAAGGGGGTTCCCCCATGTGACGGCCTGTTTTTTAAGCACTTTTAGAGAATATTTTTGGATGGACCAGTAAAAAGATGGAACTTTAAGTTTTTTTTTAATCATTTATTTATATGTATTTTAAAGATATGTTTTAATGTTTAGCCAAAAATATCTAATAGAACGTGAATTATAGCGCTCTGAACACACCAGCATCGAAAAAATGGATGCTCCTTCCTTTACGATTCCGGCTCTGATTGGCTTATCTTAAATAAAAAAAATTAATGGCATTTTAATCTATAAGCGTAAATGCACAGATGGACTATACTCAAATAAAAATATCAAAAATTGGATTTTTAGTAGACTTTTGAAGAAAAAGTTTCAAATTTCATGGGTTTTTTGTTATGTTTTTGTTATAAAAATAGAAATATTTTGAATTTTGGAATGATCGTAGTCCATTTGGTACGTATATATGTGCTGAGTCTACCCTATAAATTTAAAGTCATTCGGTCAAATCGTTCTTAAAATATGATGGAGGCAAGTTTGAAAAACACAGTTTTGAGAAAAACGCGTTTAAAGTCCGATTAAAACAATGAAAATCGAAACCTACCCTCAATCGGCGATGCTTGGTGGCAAAGACTGAAACAAGTTCGATGAAATATTCAATAACTATAGATATCCCCCCCCCCTTTAAAACCTCTACAAACTTGTCTATACTTTTAATCTATACTGTTATGAACGTATGTTTGCATAGGAGGGTCTATGGTATCAAGCCGACTGTACATAACAGGCCTCCAAGTCAGCGCTCCGAACAGCTGCTTTTCTAACACTTGCTTCTTTATAACGACTTCAAATTTTAAAAAATCACTTTTCCACTGCATTCTAGACATGTTAAGAAAACAATTTATGAAAAGAAAAAAAAAATTTGAATTTCTGAACTTATTACATGGGAGAAAAAAAACCTCTTTAAAACAAGTAGTTCTATACCAGCTGTCCAAGAGACATTTAAGTTGATAAATTTGCAAAAATTCAATATCAGCTAAGAAACCGAAAACAGAAACCCGAAAAACATAGCAAGGGTTCTATGAGACACAAAAGTTTGGGAACCTCTGCTATTCAGTATAAAATTTTAATTTTGATGAAATTTAAAAAAAATATACCCAGAACGCGTGTTGAGAGGTAAAATAGAACATAAAATAAATTGAAAAATGTCAAAACAAAATTTCTTAAATGAATTCTAGCGGAAAATGTTAGGCTATGTTGTTTTAGAAACGTGGAGATATATATCTAATTTTGTGTTTATGTTTAACATATGTATGTTAGAGTAAATACATATGAATTTAACTTGGAGAATTTTCTATAAATTCTAAAATTCCTTAGAATTTGATAATTATAAAAAGTTAGTAAATATATATATATATAACAAATTGTATTAAACATTTTAGTAACATTGTGAAAATATGCCTGAATAACAAAGATATTTCGATAGTAAAAAGTAGATATTTGAAAATTTAAGAAGATATGAAAGAATTAGTCATTAGAAGAAAAACAATTTGACTAACGATATTTTAAGACATGATTGTAAAAAAAAAAAACAAGAATAAAAACAAAAAATAAAATGCTAATAATGTCTGCTATTACAATTTCAGACACTAAAAAAAATTAGTTTCATAAATACACTAATTAATGTACTTTAGCAAAATTTGGAGGGAAAAAAGGAAACCGAATGAAAATTGATACTAATCGCACGAAGTAAAAAAAAATAATATTTTATCCAATAATCTTATGTTTTTTTCATAAAATAGAATTTTTTTTTCTTTTTAGATTTTAAAATGTGCAATTTTTTTTTTTTTAATATAAGTAGTACAAAAGTTAAAAGCTTTAAGTACTTTTTTGTATTAGGAAAAAATATAAAAGTGTAGTAACACACTATTAAATCCATGTACTTTTAATTTATATTTTATACAGTTTTTTGTAACAATTATTTTTTATCTTTATTTTGTATATTTTTTTTTTTGAAAAGTCATAGTGGTTAAGAAAATTTTTTTACCTTTTGTGATACTTTAGAAAAATTAAATATGTAGAATAAATATAGGTAAGAGGATTTTTTTCTATGTTTAATGATACTAATCCTTTGTCTTGTAATTTAAAACACATTTCTTTTAAAAGTTTTACGAATAAGTTTGTTATAAATCTCAAATAAAAACGCTTACAAAATGATACAGTAGTTATGAAACTTTTTTATATTTCCTAATAAAAAATTTTCATTCTATATTTCAACAGGATATAATTTTTAATAGTTTTAAATGTTTTTCAATAAAATAAACTTGGGGGAAAAAGATTTTTGAATCTGATTTGAAAATTAAAAGCTTGAAATGAAATGCTTTTAAAATAATGATCTTTTTAGTCGGATTTTTTAAAGAGAGAATAATTATCAGTGATTTCTTTTAAAATGAAATAAAATTTTTACAAAAAGTGTTAATTTTTTCAAAAAAATATGGAAGAGAAAGTTTGCACAGTAGCATAAAACAAATATCTTTTTAATCAAAATGGAAATAAATTTTAATGGAAATGCTTTCAATTTTACATTTTTTTAACGTACCTTCTCGAAATTTATTCTCTATTTTGCTTTAAACAAATAAAACTCGTAAATTGTAATATAGTTTTAAAATAAATTATATGAAAGAGGCTTTTCTTTTTTTAATGGTAGTGAATATTCTTTTGATATTTAATTGGTTATTTTCTCATCTATATTCAATAGGTCTGTGTATAACAAAATGTTTGTCACTCAGAACACTCAATTTTTCGTTAATGTGCGTATTTTTTTTCTATAAAATCAGCTTCTTAAGCTAAGGGGTTATTCTATCTTTAATATCTTGATAAAAATTTGTTTTTAAAAAAAAATTACTGAATTCACTTGAAAATAATCCTTAAACCCATAGAAAAAAAATAAAGTATGGTTTAAAAATCTGAATATAAGTAAGTTATAAAAAATTAATTGTATTTAGACTATACTTTTTTTTATTTATTCTTCTTAAAGAACTTATGAATATATATAATAAATATTAATGGTTCAAGAGTCTGAACTGCCAGAATTATATTCTAAGGATCCCACACATGAATGGAATTCGTAAGAAGAGTTTTTAAATTTATAGGAATGATCAAAGTTAAAGAAGAAACAATTTTTAATGTGCAAAAAAAGCATGCGGATTCGAGGAATTAGACGTTTTACTATTAAAAAAAGAAAATTATGTTTTCTAAAAAATTCTAAGATTATTCTTGAGTTAATAATTTTCTTCATCACTTATACCTTATTTTGTTTTTATAAAAATGAATGTAATTTACTAAAAATCCTACCTTTAATAATTCTCGCTAACCGTGAATTGACAATAAAAAATACTGATTTCAACTTGTTCACTTATTAATTTACATATTATATTATTTTTTATAACATCTGATATTCAAATTTTTAAGAAAATGCAAAGAATTAAAATTTTAGCTACAAATTTAAAATTATGTATACATATACATACATACATATACATATACATACATACATACATATATATATACTCTCTCTCTATATATATATACTCTTTACATTTATTATAAACTTGTCATCAAATAGTTTTTAATAGGTTCAGAATATCTGTATTCCATTTTGTTTTTGTGTGTGTGTCTTTATTTATTTATTTTTTTGATATAATAATATTTACAGGATATTTATCTTATCACTGTTATTATATATACGAACTGATATTATTTATTCCATTTTCTATTAACTTATTGTTTGTTTATTATTTATTTATTTATTTTTATATTCTCTTGTTTGTATAATATTTCTTTCAATATTTTTGCTTTCATTTTTTAATCTGACTTGAATGAGGAAATCAATGATAAATATTACTTCAATCGTCAAATATCGTAAATATCACCGAATGCAGAAATTCAAAATGTTTAATCATATTTATTCTTCTTGTTAGTTATATTTACTAGAAGTAATATAATTTCTTGTGAAGTGAAATAAATATGTTGCAAAAATTGGCGCTTTGCTGCAAAATTATGATTGGCCTGCGGTCAACAGAAAATTCAAAAATATTTTATTGAATTACATAAATATATATAATTACTTTTTATTTAATATTGGAAATTAAATATACAGTTACTTCTATTCTTTAGAATAAAATTCTTCCTGTAGAATTTTAATTGATCGAAATCAGTCCAATTTAACATTAATACAATTCGAGAAGCAAAAAAATTTCATTAAACTCTTAATTTTAATAAAAGTCCAATTTATAATAAAATGTTTCTTTATTTCTTAAAGAAACTATGTACTACATCAATTTTCACAGTTAATTCGAATTTATTCAAAAATTGCGAGTTCTATCGCCAAAAGACCTCGTGTTGCTTTGAAGTACGATCTTCATTAACAATTAATCAATCCAGTGAATTTAATTTAATTATGAAGCTAAAATGTATAAATTAATTTTTCCAGTTTTAATAATAATGCTCAAATTAAATCATGCGTGTGAAAGTAATTATATATTTCACAAAATTTATCTACTGATATATCCAGGCGGAAGACGCCATTTTTGTATAAATACATTTTGCTCAGTTTAATAAATCGTCTGCTTACTTACTCTTTTTTTTATAATTATTCACTCTAATTTATAAAAATGTGCTTCTGCGCGAATTCTACCTCTCATTTCATACTTAAAGAAAATCTGAATGCAAAGCATCATTTCTATATTCTTCCTTTATCAACATTAAAATACCATTATGTTTTATTTTTTTAAAAAAATAATGTATATTTTCCTTGTGAATGAAATGAATGAAACTAAGTGAAGTGACGACTGTTATTGAGACAATTGTTAAAATTGTAAACATTGAAGTTTATTATGAAATCTTTTTTCAATGCTTATCGGTTATGTAAATATACTGAATCACGTATTTCATTTCTGTCTTACAATACTTCACGATGTTTCAAAATAGTCTTATTTAATGACCCTCTTTTACATTGTTTCCCTGAGTACTTGCTGTCGGTTAAACTTTATGCAATTTTATTCGAATATTTTAAAATGCATTAAGAGATACAGATAGAATTTTTCCCCTGATGCTTTGAAATTGAAAGGACAATTTTGTTTCGCAAGGATTAAGTTTTAATATTATCCTATTAGAATGTTAAGCAAATAATCTTGATTTATTCCATAGTTTCTCAAGAAATATTACTATACTATACTTTTCTATAAAATTAGCATGTAAAATGGTTACATTAAAAAAAAAGACATTTTTCGTCGTCTTTATGTAATTTTTTTGTGTCAGCAATTTTAATAAGCTGACAATTAATTCAGAAATTTAGCGGAATCCCTTAAATTCCACTTAAGCCTTATGAAATTCTTTTTCCCAAGGAAATCAATAAAAATGTTGAGTTTTTCTTATATTCTTTTTTTAAATAATAACGCAACTTTGTAAACATATATTTCCATAATAAATGATTTTCTGCTAAAAGTTCTGGAGAAAAATTCAATGAAAACAATTATTTTACAGGTACTTGGTTACATTTATAGGTACTCATTCACTTGATAAAATCATTTTATAGATTCATTAAATCATATGAAATGGTGGAAAGATGATGAATCATATGGTGGAAAATTAGTGAGAACATGGTGACTGGACTGAGAAGCGCAGGGTGGTGAAATCTCAGTTGACATCCATCTAAACACATCAACTGTGCACAGGATACAGTAAATGTTGTTGAAAAAAGGAAATGTGGCAAGTTGGAAAAGCGATGTCACCACTTCACAAGCCTATTCTATCGCCATTTTGCAGAATGGGAAGTATACCATTGATGTTTCCACATTGACCAGATTCATTATTATACATCGATTGGTCGTTAATGGCCTTTACTCCTATTCTCCGTTCAGGAGACCGCCATCTATTCCACAGCACACACTACTTCATTGGAAATGATGCCAGGATAGAGCAACATGGACCACGGAATGGCACGGGTTCGTATTCCCTGATTATTACTGGACACATTTGTTTGCCCAATGATATTCCTACGTCTGAGAACGTCTCTGATGAGGTGACAAATCTAACATGGCTGTATTTTAGAATGTTCCACCCCTCAAGAAAGGTATATCATGGTTAGGGTTCCATTGTATACAAAAACAGATCAGTTATGATTTGTATTTAGAGCACTATGGTGGCTCAACAGTATGTGGAGGATGTGTTCTGTGGCTGGTAACGCTCACCTTCCTTCCAGTGCGCCCATTACCAGGCTGATAGCTAGTGACCACACGCTGCATACATCAGGCAATGTGCTCTGCAGGATGTACAGATGCTTACCTGATGCACATTCTTCCTTGATATCTTAAGGTATCCACACACACACACACAACTACTTACAAACCTTTTTTTTTTAAAATAAAATGGAGACATGGGGATTTTTTGTTGTTGTTTTAGGATTTTTTTAGTACAGTTTAAGAAAAATATGCTAAAATTAAGAAGATAAAAATAAATTATTAGTACTAAAATGTGAAAAAAGGGTTAAAAATTTATAAAAAATAACGTAAACGTGGCCCATTCTGTACCAAAAGTTTATGAACAAGTTTTCAATTTTTCAACTCTGATGTATTACTTTGCTATACCTTTTTGAAATGACATTCAGGATAAGAGATATTTTAATTTTTACAAAAACTAGAGCACTTTATATTAGTTAGTATATGAAATTACTTAAAAAAACAGTGACTATATTCACACAAGGGACTGCAAATTTTGTAATACAACAGTGATTGATAAATCTGAAAGTTAAACCACTTCTATTATTATACAGAACTTACACAAAAAATTTCAGTTCATTATTTTCAAAACTTTTTCAGCAATCGTTGTCCCCATTTGAGCATTTTCAATAAAAACACACTTCTCTAGTAAAAGGCGTTTTAAAGTATGACATCTCGCTTAAAGTAATGGCATCTGCTTTTACTAAAACACTTGTAGTTTTTGTTCCAGTGAACGGAAAATAATAAAATTAGTATTTTTATTAAGCTAATAAGATGTCCTATGAAATAAAATCATAAAAAAAAATTGTCAATTTTTGGCGAAATTCACAATTTTAGGGTAGTCGGATACCTTAACCAACAAAATAGATTCGGAATGTTATTAGATACCTTGCTTCTACCTCGTTTAGAAAACGAACTAAGGCAAACGGATGGCAGAGAATGGAGAGCCATTCCCGGGAAGCTATCCATATTCTCATTAATTCTGTTTTTGGACATGTTGCTTCGTATATCGTTGCAACGGCGGTTCTACAATCTATGCCGACGTTATAATCACGGTATGTTATGAGTACATTTCAAATTGAACACCATTTGTTACTCGTTACTGTCTACCTCTGCTTGCCGAGTATTTTCGCTTTCCGGTCTTTCCTTGGTGCTACATTTTCAATGTCACTTAGTGTGCAATAAAATTAAACGAAAGATTTTAAAAAAAGATCGATATACACGTAAAACAAAATAGAAATCATCTTAGAATACGTAGTCAATAATGAAAGGCAAATATACTGGAAGGAGCAAGAGGCCTTTGCTGTTCTTCTGGCCTCTGATGCCGTAGCATTAGTAGGGGTCCGTTGATAAAATCCTAAGCGGTACACGGTGGCACACACAGGAATTTTTCAGGGGGGGGGGGTAGTCAGGGTTGAAAGTCCATCCTTCTCGTATCATGCTGCAATACACCACCCAACATATTCTTCTGATTTTGTCGATTTTCGGGAACAAAAGACAGTAAAAAATTAATTATTGAATATTCATAAAAAATAACAAACACATAATTAAGTTTTACTTACTATATACATAGGATTCTAATGATTCGAACCATTCCTGAGCGCCCCTGACTGTAATGGATATTCTGTATTAATTCATTGTATGTGCAATTGAGCACCGGAATCGAACTCTCCCCACAGACAGTCCCTCTAAGAGGATGGAATCCTTCCTTTTTGTTTGATGTGTATGCACTACTACCTTTTAAAGTTTATTCCGCCTTTTCTGAAACACCCTGTGCTCATAGCGTCGTTGAGAATTCGTCAGAATCTTGTTATGTTATTTTAGATCTTAAATTTTTAAATGTTTAGTGTGATTCGCAATTGTACCTTTACAATTGTACCTTTTTTTTAAGTGCAGAGGATATCTACGGGATGTGTGTGGATGAATATATGAGACCTTTGTACCCCCCCAGCCTACCTATTAATTATGGCAGTTATTACCCTTGAATTTTTGAATTACAAAATGATTGAATTTGAAACTAAAAAGGAAAAATAAATATGATATATTCTACATAAATGAACTTCCTATAAGTAAGTACATTTAAAAAAATCCTTTTTTATTTCATTATTCTGCGTTCTTCGATTTACAGATATATGAATGTATGTGAAGGAAAATGTACTTCATCCCCCCCCCTTTCAAAATCCTTTAAAGAAGAAAGAAATGATTAAGAGAGAGAGAGAGAAAAGAAAATGATTTATGTCATTATATACACATCTTTTTGCTTCATTTTCTTTGTTTAAACAACGAATTAACTTTTTACTTTACCTGGAATAAAAGAAGAAATTTTTAAATAATCACTAACGACTTTTACTTTTTTCCCGCCAATTCTTTCAAATTCCCGGAATGGATTACCGGGAACTCGGAATTCGAAAATTCCGTGCGCTCGGAACTGAATGCGGGTTTCATAGGGTGAATCAACTCTATCGAACGGAACTTTTGCAGCAACTCATTTATCACTGTCACGAAGATGTGTTTGTCCGGAGCACACCCCTTTTGCCGCACCCCCCAGACTTGCGACCTCAGACTTTCCAGACCAGACGTTCCCAATTTAGTGGGCCGATTTTGCTCCGGTAGTATTCGGGAGATGGAGACAAACGATAAATATATGAAGAGAAAAAAAAATCGTCTGGAAATTTCCGGACAAAGATTATTCTGCAGAATCGTTTGGAACAAAATAACTGTAAAAAAAATAAAACAAAGAACGGCTGAAATCTGGCTTCGCTAACATGTTGTTATAAAGAAAGAAGGGGGTGAGAGGGTGGAGGGAAATCGTTTGATCGGAAAAGTTTTTGTATGGTAAAAATTTAACTTCGAGAAAAACAATTTTTTTCAAGGAAAGTAATTAAATTTGCATGACTTTTTCCTATTTTTTCCTTTGCCATAACTAAAGACTTTTTGTATTATAGTTATTATTTTTAATAATACTAGTAAAAAAAAATATTTTTTTCTTTGTTACTTATTTCTCGTAACATCGGTCGGCTCGATTTTAACGTCTGCTCTTTTAATAATTTTGGGAAAAGTACTTTTTAAAAAAATACAGACTGTCTGGTCTGTCAATCAAGGGCTAAATGAGGTTAGAAATTTATGTTGGATATTAAAGAATGTTTTTAAAAGGGAGAAAAAATTCATATATTTTTTTATTTATTTATAACAAAACGTAATTATTTGTTGTAAAAAAAAATTCAGATGTGTTGCTTTTAGTAGAATTTGTTGTAAGGCACTTAATGCCTATGACACAAATTTATTAACTATTATAATTTTGAGACACATCAACTTTTGAGACTTTTAGGAGTCAGAAGAAAAGTTATCGAAACATTAAAATGGCATATATATAGTTAGAATTTTCATTTTTAAAAAGAAAAAAAAAACTTAAATACATTTATAAATAAAAGAAATTCAAAAGATTTTTCTTAAATTTTATTTTTTGCTCTGAATTAGTAAATAATTTTTTAAAGTAAAGTTTTTTTTATAAAAATATAAAGATTGAATTTGGATTTCAATTTCGAACGAAAATCATTTAAAAGAAGCTTTGAAAAATATTCCATTTTTGCAATAAAAAAAATAAGGTTGTAAATATCAGCTTCTTAAGTATAATAAATTGGTATATTTACGAGAACCAACTACCTTATATATTTACGCAATAAAGTTTTAAATGAAAGCTCAGGTTGTATTTAGAGAGATATTGAATTTAAATAATTTAGAATAAATATTTTTCAAAAGTTTATTTATGCAATGTAACTGGAGTTTTGAAAATAATCATAATACTGTTGTTGCTACTTATGCCGCCTGGTTGACAGTAACATAAGATCAATGCCCACGAAATTCATCGTGGCAAGGGGCTAGTAGTACGCCTGTCGTCCGCCGTAGCTTTGAACACCAAACAAGTTGTAACATACATGACCTACTCTCAGCCCCAGCTAGAAGTATGCGAGGAAGTGAAGGATGACTCGCCATAATACTTTTCAACTACTTATTCAGCACACTAATTATCAACAGACACAATTCTAGTATTCAAGCAAGAGAGATGTTCCAATTAAGAGCAAGAGGGGATTTAACTATGAGAGAAGTGAATTATGTGAGAAGACTTCTATTAAAATGATCCTCCTTTTATGGGATCAATCCACTACTCTAATATTTGAGTTACAATTTAGCTATGGTGTGACCAATCGTCACTTAAATATCTTCCACTATTTAATGCTCGAAACGCGCCATCAATGAATACTAATACCTGATCTTTCCTTGTCGTCAGCTTCTCCATATTTCAATCTCCATGTAACTCCGTCTGTCCCTCTGTTCATCTCACTAGCTAGAAAACCTATACTATATATAACTGACCTAAGCTGCATATCACAGTTTCTTCTTCTAAAAGGGTTGGTTGCAGGGACGTCTTAAGACTTCTTGAGGCCCTGGGCCTTTATGCAAAAGTAAGCTCTACCTGTGATCTTTAAAAGTAGGCAGTAAATAGCTTGCATTGCCAAATTGAAACAAATAAATGTGTACGACTCAAAATTTCCACAAACCGGCCTGACCAATGGTCTCATTTCGACTAAATGAGTTGAATGATTGTTTATAGTATTGGGCCTAGTCCACATAATAATACAGTCTGGCCACTTTTGCCAGTTTTTCGGAGAATATGTACGGGAATAATATTTGACCATCAAAATAATTCGGATCATAATCTTATCAACATGGAGTCGAGAACGTTACAAGGCCCCCTTGAGGGCGAGGCCCTGGGTATGGGCCCAATTGGCCCATGCCTTAAGACGTCCCTGGTTGGTTGTGATTGATAGCCCAAAGATTTCCCAAGAGGGTTAGTTAAAGGACGCGTATAGATCCGCACAAGGTGACAGTACGATTTAGCTTCTAATTTAGAGGGAGAACACCCTGAGGGTGTTCAGAGGCTTCCCAACTCTCTTCCCCTTTCATTAATCTCACGAGAGGACATGCGGCTGGAGGGCTATTTAGAGTACCCCCTGCTGCAAAGGCACTATACATTTACAAACACCCATGCCTTCTCCGGGATTCGAATCAAGGCTCTACGGCACAGCAGTCAGTGTCACTAACCACTATATGGCGTGAGGGAATATTAACCCCTCACTGTTCAGCTATACGAGGGCTTTTGTTGACAGACCTCGTCATTTTGAACCATAGTCAAGTGGCGATGACGACACCTGAGCTGGTACCCCTTCCCCTAACTACAACACCATACCAACGAGAGGACGTTTGAAATCTCAACAGAGTTAACGTGCATCGCACCCTTACACGGCGGGTCTTCAGCGGCACTGGGATCGAACTCATGACATGCCTTCCATTAGTCAGTTACCTTGGCCACTAGGCTACCGCGGCCATACCACTATACAGGATGGGTGGCCAATCATAATACTATACATACTTTATAACATTCCTTATTTGGAAAAATGTTTAACTTTTGTGGATATCTTTTTAATTCTTGTTTAAAAAATAATAATTACCATAAATTCCCAAAAGAATGACTTAATTTGATAACAAACCCTTTCCCTTTTGCTTATATTGTGGGTGCGGTACCCTAAGGGAGTCCCCCATTATGATGAACTCGTGGCTGGTGTGTCATGAGTTCAAGCCCTAATACCACTGAAAACTCTCCGCGTAGAGGGACTGAAACACGTTAAACCTGCCGTGGCTCAAAGTCTTTACGATAGCGTGATGCGGAAGCCAGGAGAGTGGGGTGTCTGTTCAGGCGTCACCCTCGTCACTTGGTCGTGATTTAGAATTAAGAGATCTATAACTAATAGCTCTCTCAACACTTACTCATTCTGCTCATATTTAATCGTACTTCCCTTTCTAAAGATATATAACTTTCCTTCCAGAAATATATCTATATTTTCACAGATTAAGATATTCGACTACTTGCGACAACTTTTTTTTTTTTTTAAATGGAGATATGGGGATTTTTTGTTGTTTTTAGATTTGGGGTTCAGACATTTTAAGAAAAATATGCTAAGATTAAGAGAAAAAAAATTATGATTACTAAAATGGGAAACAAATGGGTAAAAATGTACAAAAAAGCACCAAAAGTTTATGAACACATTTTCACTTTTCAATTCTGATGTGTTGCTATGTTATTCATTTTTGAAAGATAAGAGATATTTTATTTTTACAAAAACTGTTGCATTTTATCTTAGTTATATGAAACTGCTTAAAAAACAGTGTTTATATTCACATAAGGGACCGTAAATTTTGTAATAAAACAGTGATTGATAAATCTGAAGGTTATGAAACACTTCTATTATTATACAGAACATACACCAAAAATTTCAGTCAATTATGTTCAAAACTTTTTGAGCAATCGCTGCCCCCGCTTGAGCATTAAAAACACACACGAGCGCGCGTTTTAATGTATGATATCTCGCTTAAAATAATGACATCTGTTTTTACTAAAACACTTGTACTTTTTGTTCTAGTGAACGAAAAATAATAAACTTGTCATTTTTATAAAGCAAATAAGATGGCCTAAGAAATAAAATCATAAAAAAATTGTAAATTTTTGGCAAAATTTACAATTTTAGGGTGGTCGGATACCTTAAGAGATTATCACCAATAGTTCTCTCTCTTTTAACACTTATTCACTCTACTTATATTTAATTGAATTTCCCTTTTATACGGTAATATAACTTTCCTTCCAGAAATATATGTATATTTTCACATGTTAAAGGCATGATTATTTTTGACCGCTAATTTATGTTTCACTTAATTCTTACAATATTAATGGACACTCCCGATCTTGATCAAAAAGCGCAGCCGCAGTTGCCGAATGGTATCGAATATTTGTAGGTGTTTAGTTAGGAGCTAGTGTCGTGGTGTCACTTAAGGGTATCCGACTACCCCAAAATTGTAAATTTTGCAATTGAAAATTGAAAATTGCAATTTTTCTTATTATTTTATTTTATAGACAATCTTATTAGTTTTATAAAAATACCAAATTTATCATTTTCCGTTCACTAGAACAAAAAATTGCAAGTGTTTTTGTAAAAGCTGATGTCATTACTTCAAGCAAGATATACTTTAAAACGCGTTTTACTCGAAATGTGTTTTTTTGAAAACGCTCAAACGGGAACAGCGATTGCTGAAAAAGTTTTGAAAATAATGAACTGAAATTGTTTTTGTATGTTCTGTATAATAGTAGAAGTGGTTTAACCCTCAGATTTATCGATCATTGTTTTATTACAAAATTTACGGTCCCTTATGTGATTATAATCACTGTTATTTTAAGCAATTTCATATGATAACTAAGATAAAGTACTCTAGCTTTTGTAAAAATTAAAATATCTCTTATCCTAAAAGTCATTTAAAAAATGAATAGCATAGCAACACATCAGAATTGAAAGTTGAAAATTAGCTCATAAACTTTTGGTACCGAACGGGCCGCGTTTATGTTTTTTTTTTGTCAATACTTACCCGTTTTTTCCCATTTTAGTAATAATAATTTATTTTGTTCTTCTTAATTTTAGCATATTTTTCTTAAAATGTACTAAGCAAATCTAAAAACAACCAAAAAAAAAATATCCATATTTCTATTTTTAAAAAAAAAAACAGTTGTCGTAAGTAGTTGGATACCTTAAGACTCACGTGTAGGGGGGCTGATAAACAGTAATTTGTTGAAGCTCAAAAGTCCTCCCTTTGGCGTGATGTGGCAATTTGGATAGTGAACCAAACTGAGATGCCACCCTCGTCACTTCACTAAGTTCGAAATAACGATGCCCGTCACCAATAGCTTTCGCGATGCTTAAGAGGGGGAGCGAGTGAAAGTTGTATCAATGTCGCAATACAGAGTTGCTGAAGGGCTATTGGCAGCGGACCTCGTAATTTTGAACCATGATCAGGTGACAAGGTTGATCAGGTGACAAGGTGACAAGGATCCACTTGAGCTGGAGCCCCCTCTCGGGAGGACCTTTGAGCCTCGACATATTTAACGTGTATCGGCCCCCTCCTGCACGGCGCTTCAGCGTTTCCAGGCTCGAACTCATAACCCGCCAGCCACGAGTCTTTCACCTTGACCACTAGGATACTGCGGCCTAGGGACATGACTGTGAAAAATTAATAAATTACCTTGATAATGATACTTACAAAACAGACTATGATTTTTTTTTTTTGGCTTATTCAGAAATTACAAAATGATTTATTAACGAGAAAATAATATCAATAAAATATTTAATGGCAAATGAGACTTTATTTTGTATTAAATATTTGAAAATTATTTTTACTGTGAATCAAGCATTTGATGTTTATAAGTAAATTATTAAATTTAATTAAGGAAAAATATTCCACATTGAATATTAATTGAATGCTATTTTAAGTAAAACATTTACTACAATTAAAATATAAATCACAGGAGTTATACACTTTTTTTTTCATATATCTATCCTATTCCTTTCATTTAAAATAAATAAGCGAAACTGAAAAGGAATACTCAAATGATAGGTTCCACAGAAATCAGAACAACTCTTCTTGATCAAGTTGCTGTCATTTAATTGTAAAATTTCTTATAATTCTAATTAATAAAAATTGTTGAATGTTAATATAAATTTAGTTCAACAAAAAAATTCAATATAAGTATACAAATAAAATACAGTTTGACTAATTGTAAAATACTAATAAAATTAGATATATGCCACAATATGCAGCCAATATAATAGAAGACTATTCCCACATATGTATAAACACAATAATTGTTAAAGGTTCAAAAGAATATCTGAACTAATTTTCTCAGTTTTCCAAAATAAATGTCCGGACACCAAATTACTCTTTCGACACTTCTAAGTTGAAGTAGTTTTAATTAAAAATCGTACTATACAATGGCTAGTAATTCGAAATTGAAGAGATAAATCATTTCAAAGATCACCGATCAAAACGTTATTCGAAGATCTCTTATTTAATAGCAATCGAACAAGCTATTTAGTTGCCATTCGCAAATAAATAAATAGTAATTGTGTGAAAAAGGAAGTAATACAATTTTATTACTATCACTGCCATCTGAAATTCAAAATTTGTAATTTATAATTAGAAACTAAAAGATAAATAAATCATAATAATACATTTTCAACAATAATCTTGTTCGCGTATACGTGACTGATTAATATTGTAAAATATTTAATTCTATTTTAAATACCTGTTCTATATTTTTTGAAACATTTTTTTTATAAATTGATTTATTAAATTTAAAAAAAGTAATAGATATTGTTTAGGAGGAAAATTCTCTTCTATATTATTATCGTCTGCTTTAATACAATAATTCATGTAACTCTTAATTTATTTTATTTAATTTATTTGCTGATATAATCGTTTGTTGTTAAACTTATATATTGCTTAAGTGGCATCTTTTGTAATTATTCTAAATATGCTTTTTCATTCGGAGTAAAAATTGTAAAGCGTTATCTACGCTGGGGCGGAACTTAATCTGTATTTAATTTTGCATATTTTTTAGATATTGTCCTTCATCTGGAGATCTTTTTGATTGTGGTAGAGTGATTATAAAAATAAAAGGCATCTGTGAAATAACTATTGCCTGCTTTAATTCGCAATGACAGCATTTGGCATCGTCTTTGGATTTGGCGAAATTGTGGTCGACGTAAGAACCAAAATAAATATTTAATTTAACATATCTATAATGTTTATTAAGAAACGAAAAAGAAATATCTCGAATTTAGCTGAAATTGGTTATTTTGGAACTCTTACAGGTCTCAACAAATGTAATATTTTCTTAAAATAATTTTAAAATTTTTGGGATGAAATTAACAAATAGAAGAAAAGTAGATGCAAGTTCAGTGGCGAGATACGCCACAGTATCAAGACATTTATTTTAAAAAAATGCCAAAAGAGAAGCCAAATTAAGCATCTTCGAAATTCTGCTGACCAAAGATGGCAGCCTGACAGCTACCTTAAAATTTAGAATAATTAAACATTATTTTAATTTGTTTCTTAAATTCCTGATTATATAAAAATATCAATCAATAATAAAACCAATTTTTCGTTAGTTTTATTTATTTATTTTGGGATATGTAGCAAAACAAAGGCTATCATCCCCTAAAAGATTAAAGAAATATTTACAATTTAGTAGATCTCAAAACATTTAATCTTCTGGACAAAAAATCTATATGTTGATCTATTTGACACAGCTTTCTCCAATAACTTTTTGAAGGTGATATTGTAGTGAGAATTAATTTATCTGTCTTCAATCTAATAATAATAAGAAGAAAAAATATTTCATTGTTAGAATATATTTTTGAAAAAATTAAGATCATTAGTGGTGAAAGCAGAAAGGTTAACCAAACACATAAACTTTATAATTCATTGATATTACATTTACAATAATTTAAAACATTATATAAATGTTTAGAGATATTAAATATCTATAGTAAAATATACTTAAAAAGCAGTGGTAACAGAGAATATTAGGACCCCCTGCAAAGTCAGTTATGGGCCCCAAGCCCAAATACGTACTTGGCGCAGTCAAGGCTTTGGGCTCCCTAGAATCCATGCCCCTTCAACGCGGGGTTGTACGTTACACCACTGCTAAAAAGGAAGAAAAAAATTGTTATTAATGAAAAAAGCTGGATTACAGTTAGATTGCATTTTACGAACAATACATCATTATTTTTTTTTAAAAATCGTTTGTTAGAACTTTATTGTCATTTGATTTAAAATAATTTAATACGAAAATAAACTTGTGATAAAATTTAAATAAATAGTAGAGGCATTAACTAACAAATCTTGAGTAAAATAAACTATAATGTAATGCAACAAAATAATTCTATTATTTATCATTTCATTTCTTTCTTAAAGAGAATGAAAGAAATCCCTACTTCCTAAAAATATCAGCTGATTTAAGGCAAAATGGATTGTTATTGACTTTTCGAGAAGATTCTCGTGATTTCAAAACATGTTAAAACACTCAAAAAGCTCCCTATATTTTATTGGAAGTTATTTTTTAAAATATATTAGATAAAATAATTGAAGCGTGAAAAACATCCACAAAGCAAACACACGTAAAAGAGAAAGACCGTTGAAGGTAAGAGATTCTTCGAAAACAATATTTTGATTTTATTCTTTCAGAAACTCTATTTTTTCTAATTCGTTTTGAAGTTATTATATTGAAATATTTTTTTCAATCGATGTGAAAGACATTTCGTATTTTCTATAATACGATTTTTGAAACATTTCAGCTTGAAAAATGCGAAATGTAAATATTTCCCTCTTACATATTTAAAAAAAATTGTTAAACCAAACAATCACATTTAATACGGTTTGTAATAATATGGATAGAAAATATGAATTATATTTTCTATTAATATTATTCTATTAATTTTCTATTAAATAGATATTTAACAGAAAAAATTTGTTTTAGCAAAAGAAACAAAATATTTTATTTTCCTGAATTTTGCCCTAAGATGGAATAAAAAAGCTACCATCTTCATGACTGCACAAAATTTATTTATAAGACTATATGAATTTTTTATATCAACAAAAATTATACTATTTTTAACAAATAGTATAATTGTATTATACAAAAAAAAAAAAAAATTCTGCTTAAAGAAAATTTCTACACCAATTCAAATAGAATTGTTCAGAGATCAAACTACTCTTTCAAATCCCTAACTTAGCTTTGGTAATTGGTTTCAATGTTTTTTACAGAAATTCATATGAGTTATTTTTCCTGCATGTCATTCACTTTCCAATGTTATAATTGGAAAGTGAATTATGCAGGAAATGTTGTCACATAATATATACCTTTTTATAAGGAGAAAAGCAACTCACTCATTCCCTCACTCTTCACGATATCTTCAAAATTATAAGGCGTGCATACTTGAAATTTGGCTGAGATGTTCCTTTTGTTGAGTAAAGCCGTTAAGAAGGAAGTTTACTCTAATCAATTAGAAAGGGGGATGGTGTGGGGGTGTTACAGACAAAATTTCCTGTTTTTAAATTATCTGACCAACAGACTAGAAAATTATCAAAAATGTTTCTTTTGTTGAGGAGAGATACGTGAAGAACGAATTTTGTGGAAATTGATTCCCAGGGGACCTACCGGGGCGTTTACGTATGTTTTTCATTTACTTTTTTCCACCTATTTTTTGACAAATGTTTATGTCTGTTTTAGTGATTTGTCTGTGAGTATGCAGCGAGCTTTCTTGTGAGGATTCTCACTTACACTAACATAGGATAAATATCCCTTGAAATTTTACATAGAGTTTAATTGCTACATCCTTACAGTGGATACATATGCAAATTAGATTCTAAGAATAAAATTGAGAGAGTGAGGGCGTGAATATTAACGTCGCACTGTTCAGCTACATGAGGGTTTTTGGCGACGGACCTCGTAATTTTGAACCATGGTCAAATAACGAGGACGACACCTGAGCAGGCACCTCCCTCTCCTAACTACCACACTACACCAATGGGAGGGCGTTAAAGCTCTCGACAGATTTAGCGTGCATCGCACCCCTACGCGGCGGGTCTGTAGTGGTATTGGGTTCGAACTCATGACATGCCAGCCCCGATCCGATGCCTTGACCACTAGGCTACCACGGCCACAAAAGGGAGAAAGAGAAAGAGTTATATTAACGTCACCCTATATGAAGCAACTAGAGGGCTATTGGCCCGGACCTCTTAATTTTGAACCTCGATCAAGTGACGAGGACGACATCTGAGCTGACACGTCCTCTCCTATCAACCACACAACACTAATGGTAGTACATTGAGTCTCGACAGATTTAATATGCATCGACACCTTCTACATGGTAGGTCTTCAATGGTACCATGACTTGAACCCGCAGCACTCCATAAAAATAAGGAGAGAGGTATATATAAAGCGGGAAGTAGAACCTATAAATTAAAGGAAAAGTTAGAGATTAATATTGATGAGACTTGAACTTCGAAAATTAGATTTACCAACTAGTAGCTCTTCGATCAAGGGTAATGAAATAGCGTCCCGTGGGCATATGTGACCCACAAAAAGTCTTTTTGCGGTCAGCCAAGACAGTCAGAAAATCAGCCTTGCAGCGAGATTTCTTTCTCGTGAGCGACCATAGATTTGTCTAGTGTTTTCATGACCAGGAACATCTTAAGGCATGGGCCCTGGCCCAAGGCATCCTTTCGTTCTTGATTCAGTCTTACTAAGACCATGGTCCGGATAGTTTTAATCGTCAAATATTATTCTCTTACATATTCTCCCAAAACCAGAATTTTAAACTGTCTGTCAACTTGCCGCGGGTGTGAGCCGCAGGGTCTATGTCGACCGCGGGTGTGAGAGGGTTCTAGTAAGAATCAGACATTTCTCAATTTAAACAGTTTTATTTCCTTTTTCCACGTATTAGACTTTATAAGAAACCTGAGAATGCACTCTGAGAACTAAACCCGAGGAGCAATCAAACTTATTAATGCGAGGGTCACTCTGAAATTTTTGAGATACTCGTAGGTTTTTCAAGTTACACTTATAAAATTTTAGGAGTGTTCAAAGTAGTCTCCTCCAGCATCAATGCACTTCTGGTAGACGAATTTTCCACAGATTAAATGCCTGAAACCATTCATTTCTTGGAATTGATGAAAAAATGAATTTATAGCCACATCAATGTTTTCTTCTGAGTGAAAACGAAGTCCACATAAGTTCTTTTTTAGATTACAAAATAACCAAAAGTCACACATAGCTAGATCCGAAGAATAAGGTGGATGCTCTATCACTTCATTCGTTTTTGCTTAAGAAACTCAGCTGTTAATCCGGCTGTATGGGAAGATGCACTGTCATGGTGAAGCATTAGTCCTCTAACATTAAATTCTTGGGAAATTTTTGGAAGACATTTAGGGGTATACCAGTTTGCTGTTTCTGTCTTCTTTCCTTCCAACTTGATAGCTTTGACCAATCCCGTACTTCTGAAGAAAACGGCATACATTACTTCTTTTATTGCTCTTTTTGTCTTTTCACCATTGCTGGGGTGGGATCATCTCCAAAGACCCATACTTTGCTTTCTTGACGCGTTGGAACGTCAAAAAACGGTATATACGTTCCCTCACCCGTTACAATTTTAGAAATGACGCAGTGGCCACCATCATTTAGAAATTTAAGGGATTTTTTTACTTATTCTGACACGTTCCTCTTTTTGGTGCTCAGTTAGATTATGAAGAACCCAACGGCAAACTACTTTTTTCATATGTAATTCTTCATGAATAATTTTGCATATGGCTGCGGATCCAAAGTTAAGTTCCTTCTGTATCTTTTGGTAGATACAGCGATTAGCATCTATTAAAATTTTTTGTATGGCAAGCACATTATCCAGGATTACTGAAGACCGCGCGACCTTCCTGTGTGTTCTTCATCCTAAGGAGAATTGTGACCACTGCAAAATTTGTTAAACCATCTGAATATACAGTAGCACGACATGGAGATTCATCACCAAATGCTAATTGCAGTCATTGAACGCATTCCTGTTGATTTAATCCAGCTTTAAAATCATAAAAAATCATAGCACGATAATGTTCTCAATCAACTCTATTTTCTCTTCTGGTTAAAATTTATTCTATGCTAAACAACTTGAAGTAAGTTAGTAAAAAGTTTTCTGCTGTGTTAAAATGCTTTGAATTTTCAAATTAATCCGTTAATTTTGGCTTAAAACTTCTTGTCTCGCGTATCTCAAAAATTTCAGAGTTACCCTCGTTTAGTTATAATAGAAATAAAAGCACTTAATTGTTCTCCTGAACGCTCTTATTGCAACGCTTGCTTAATCTTTCCCTCTTGGATTACAAATACTAAGTGCGACCACCGCTCTATGCTTTCTTCTTATACTCAATTTTCACTGGAATGACGATTTTTATCGTGTACAATAGAAATAATTATAAAAAAGTCACCTTGCGCGACCATTAACGTTAGTATCAAGTGCGCGCCTGCTCCCGTATTAAATAATTTTTTCTGGTAATAATATTCGTAAAACAATTTTATACGTATATTCTAATTCACTTACTGACACTAAATATATATAAAAAATGAATCCATTTATACGCCTTTCCAAAATCTCGAGTAAATTTAAATTATTAAATATAGTTTCGATTTTTAACTTAAATTCCAGCTTGGAATGCAGTGCGTTATGCTTCTTCAAGCTAAAAAAAAATCCCCTCTTTTCTAGTTTGTTCTAGATTGAGCTCACAAAAGGCTTTTATACCAAACTTGATTAACATCTTACGTAAACAGATTATTTACTTCATTCCATACCACTTCGCAAACAATCGTCGAAACCAGTTAAGCCTAAAAAGAACACGATCTTCATCGTTAACGTTCGCAAATAAGTTGTTTTTAATGATACGTTGATTCGAAAAATGAGATGAAGTCAAGCAGTTGAAATACAAAACTTTTTGTCTCGAAATGTTTATTTTTATAAAATAGTTTTGAAATCATACTTAAAATACGAAAACGATGGCTATCAACGCCTTTAGTTTTTAACATCCAGTTTAGAAAATATCGTTATTTTATTTTTTTTAGCTTATTATTTCTTCACAACTTTCAGCGAATGGCAACAGTTGACAGAGGGTCATTTTTACAGTCTTTCAAAACATTTAATGTTAGTATTTATTCGAAAAATGACATAATTAAGTAGGAAAAGATTTGGTATAAAAGAGATATGAAGGAAGAAAAAACTTTTTTTTTAATTGCTCTTTTGAGCAGTTTTGTTAGGAAGAGATGTGTAATTGCATTATATACACAAACAATTTAATTCAGAATTTTTCTTTAAAGCTGTATTTTTTAGATGAATGAAAAGAATGTTTGGAAGATTAGATTAATAGTATACATTATAATAATTGCAGGACAAAAGCTGTTATTCTGCATTGCAGAAATTTAAAATTAAGTTTTCTCTTTCCATCTAAGTCAAAGAATTTAATACTTTTAGCGAATGCAGTTTTTTTCTTGAGAAACAGTGAATTTTTATTTTAATTTTGAGTGTGTTACTTTGCAACCATCTAAACCTGAGCTAAACTTTATAGAAAATGGTTCGATTTCATTAGACATACGTTTTTTCCCCCTTTTATATATATATTATTTCCCTTAAATTATATTACTTTAATGACTTAGTTATATATATAAGAAAAAATATGGACGAAATTTTGAAAACCAACTTAGTATTAAAATTTTCTTGATTGAAAATTCAGAAATAGAAAAGAATAATTATTTTTTTTTGGAAATACAGTTTAAAATTTTTTGATTATTATTAGATTTGAATTTGAATTTGCATGAAGAAACACGAGGAAAAATGGAAACGGACCTCGTAATTTTGAGCTACAGTCAAGTGACGAGGAGGACACCTGATCTGGTACCAATCCCTCTAAACCAGAGATGGGCAAAAAGTCTATCGCGATCGACCGGTGGACCTCCAAGGCATTTTGGGGTGATTGCCTTTACCAAGACCTACAAGACGCGCATACTAAAAAAGCACATTTATGGAACATCAACGCCAGTGAAACTGGAGAATCGACTTTTTACAATCGATTCGACTATGTTTACTCAAGCAAATGATTCAATCAATGTGTAAATTCATTATAAGTGAACGATGGAGTTTAACACGTTAACTGTCGGTGTAGGGAAAAAATCCAGCACAGCGATGCCAGCCGTTAAAAAAAATTTTTCACCACATGTCGATTGAAGGAGAGGATAAACGTTGATGATTAGTTCTTCCCGCGATAACACGGAATTGGCCATTGAAACATCATCCAACAACACGTGCTTCCGCGGGGTTGGGTTTTGTTGATGTCTTATCCTCTTGCGATGGCGCGGGAATCGGCAGCAAACTAATGTAAGTGCATACGTTGTTTTCAGATTCATTCCTTCATATTTGTTCTCTACTCGTTGCATTCAATATGTCCACGGCAGAGACGTCTTAAGGCATGGACCAACAGGGCTCGGGCCCAGGGCCTCGTCTCGTTCTCAACTCAACCTTTATAAGATCATGATTCGGATAATTTCTACGGTCAAATGTTCCCTCCGGTCGTATTCTCCGAAAAACTGGTAATTTTGGACGATATGTCAACTGGCTAAATGAGATGACCGTCGTCCATATATAGGCCGAGGCCTACTACCATATACCATCATTACTCATTCAGTCTAACGGCGGCAGTCGGTCGAGCAGGTTTGTGCGATTGCAAGTCATACAGATTTTTTTGTTTCGTCTTTGTACGAGTATTTGACGACGAATGTTATGCACTATCTACTTTTATGGGTCATAGGTGGGGCCTACATTTGTGTTGGGGCCCAGGGCCAACTTCTGAATAAAGGCCCAGGGCCTCAGGAAGTTTTAAGACGTCCCTGGTCCCCGGTCTAGCAGTCACTCACAGTTGTTCAAGCATTCAACTAGACAATTTTGTGTTATTTGTGTCTTTGTAGTAAAATCAAAAATCTATCATATATTAAAAGAGGCGTACAATGTCAAAAACATACAATTTTAATACAGAATGACTACATTTAAGCCACTGAGTGGACCCTAACACCTCAAAATCATTAGAAGTAGCATGTACCATGGAAAAGTCCGCCCACCCCAGGGCCGGACCGTATCCTTTGGGGACCCTGGGCTAACAATATCTGGAGGCCCCCTAAAAATAAAATTTTGCCACTTTCCTAAAAAAATTTTAAAATACGAAGTTTAAGGTGTTTTTTTTTATTTCAAGCAATTTAAATGCGTTTTAAGCAATAACACAATCTACAAAAAATGCCTTCCTATATTATTGTGCTGCTAATTCCTTTATTTGCTCATCACATTTTAAGTTTTGGGCCGGATCAGTATTAATAGAAAGAAGTGATAATTAATTAAGCCTAGTATTTGTCATTGTTGTCCTATATTTGTTTTCTATATAATACATTTTAGAGAACGCTTGCTCCGTTTCACAACTAATAATAGGAAGTGTTAGAAAAATCTTTAAAATACAAATTTGGAAAAACGTCAGCAAGTTTCTTTTCAAAAATTAAATTGAACATATCACTACAAGTATAGGATTCTAACTCAGTTTGTTTTAGATAAATTTTGAGAGTTGAACACTTTCATTTACTAAATATTGGTCTACGTCATCTGAATAGTAATCAATAATATTGAGTACACTTTCCAGATCAACGTTATCCTTTCTTTGATCTTGCAAATCCATCGAAAAATTTAATTTCTTACTATATTTTGCATATACATGACTTCTATTTAAATCACAGATTAGCTCATCTAGCGCAACAATAAGCGTGTCTGTTTTAAGTTTTTCTTTTCCATACACAGCTTTTTCTGTGGATTTATCTGCAAATTTTGAAGCAATCAGTCTCTTGTTCACTATATTCTGTTTCTACTCAAGGACTTAATTTTTTGGCTGTGTCTTGGTGCTCTTTTAGTTTTTTATTTGATTCACATGTCGTACATTGCTTATAAACGTTGTTAATGACATATTCATTTATTCACTTCGGAGATGTCGGAACCAGAAGTCTGTAATTTTTTTGTTAACTGAATTGAATCTTTCTAAAATATCTTCCCAAAATATAATTAAAATGGTACTTTCGAGTTTTGTGAATTTATCAAATAAATTTACTGCCTCTTTTCGGAAATCAATTTTTTAATTTTCATAGTAGCAAGACCATCTGGTCTGAGTTAAACTTTTTAAGGTAAATTTCAGTTTAATTTTACGAATTAGAAGTTCCAACCTGCGAGTTGAAGCAGAAAAGAAAACATATATTTATTGCACTAAACCAAAGAAGTTCACGATTTCAGTTGCAACCTTAACTGATTCTGTACCAACCGGATTAAGAGAATAGGAGGCACCCGGCACATAATTTGCGAATTTATTTTTTTTCTTTTATAAGAGCTTGCACACTATTATATCGAACGGACATATTGGCAGCGTTGTCAAATGACTGTCCCCTACAATTATCCAATAACAGTCCATTTGTCTCTAAAAATTCTTGTAGAGATTTAATTAAGTATAAGATAGTGTATAATTTTCCTCATCTTAATTAATGAGATTCATCTTTCATACACTTTCTCCCGAAAACAATATCGTAGTACAATAGCAAGTTGGTCATTGTGGGACAAATCTGGTGATGAATCTATCACAATTAAATAGTACTTTGTGTCATATTTATTTATTTGAGGTATAATGGTTTTAATGATTTGCTTGCCCATGATCTCAATTTTTTGCTCATATATTGTTTTTGTTAAGTAGGATATTAACGATTTTGTTCATAATTCTCGCTCTTCAATATGTTCACGAACGAATGGATCGAACTCTGCTAGCAGTTCCAGGGCACCCATAAAATTACCATTATAAGGAGAACCAAAAACTTCCTCGGTACTTCTAAATGCTAAGCCCCTTACAGCCAAATACTTTATTATCGCAATAGCATATTTGAGTACATTGTGGTAATATTTTGAATGTTTTCTTAGTTGCTCCTGTAACTGTTTATCTAAAACAGACTTATTTTATTTTCATGTCAATTAAACTAACATTGAATTTTTGTGTTCAATAGAATTTTCATGATTTTCTAAGCAACTTTTACTTCTTTCCCATCAGGAAAGCCGGTTGTGTATTGACAATTTGTTTTAGGAAAAATTTTGCAGGTCAAACAAAAAACGCTACTCTCTCTCTCTCTCTCTCTCTCTCTCTCTCTCTAATACTAGTTGAATAACATAGCCATAATCTTTCCAGCACTTGACCATTTTTTAAATTTTTAATGGAGATGATTATTCGAAAATGATATCTTTTTTTCGTTCTTTGTGTTTTCTTACCGAAACAGAATATATATTGTTTGGCTTTCTATTTTGAAAATAACTCATTTCATGTTAAAGGATCTGATCAATAAAAATATTACTTAACGATTTAGACCACGAACCGACCGTCAACGTATTTCTCAACTCAAACCTAAAATTTCTAAACACTTTTCGGTCAGAGCCTTACTGAAGTCCCCTGGCTGAACAATATCTTTTTCAAAAGGCTGATGGTCATCGAGATTTTGCATATTTTCATTATTAATGTTGTTTCTCCGTTTTCTTTGGCTAAATTCCTTTGCCTTTCGCTTGTTAATGTATCTGCGTTTGTTATATTCATCTTACTTGTTCCATTGTGTAAATAAAATTAAAATTTTGACAAATTTAATTATTCTTGTTCTCGATTTAACAGTAATTTTCGCTTTTCCGCTTCACTTTTATATTTTCTGTCAGACATATTTGTATTGTTAACTAAGGACTTGATTTTCCGGAAAATAAATTTAAAAGTTTAGATCATAAAATTACGATAACTCAACCGCGACTGAGCTTAATAAAATAAAAACATTCTGTTTTAAAAATGTTCTTTTCTTTTCAAATTTTTACATAATAATATAGTATATACCTAATATAATTTTTTAAAAAGTACGTAGTTAAAAATATAAAAAAATCCTTGTCTATATTCGCTAAAACTTAAATCACTGATTATTATTATTTATTGTCCCATCAGTTTAAAGAGGTTTTTTAAAATGAACTTTAAAATTATTCGTCCTACTTTTAATAATATTATTTTTCTTTTGTCATCCATCATTTTCTGTTGACTTACACTATATACCTTAAAAAACAAATTTACCCTTCTGGCCACCGTAAATGCAACACCAAGAAAGACAAGAGATAGCACAACAAAATTCATTTGTAGATAACATGTTGATGAAGTATCAAATGATTAAATTTATAGACTTCTGTGAAGTGTGGTTCCTGCCAGAATCAGTAGCCAGAGTAGCCACCATTGTTGGAGATCACCGCTGCCACACGCCTCGGCATTGATTCAAAGAGACTTTGGATGTGTTCTTGGGGTACAGCAGACCAAGCAGCTTCCACACGTTGCCAAAGTTGATCTGGTGTGGCAGCTGGGGTGTAATCTGGGTCAATTGTTGAGCAACCATGGACCACATGTTTTCTATCGGCGAAAGATCCGGAGAACTAGCCAGCCAGGGAAGCAATTCAATCTGATGATTGACGAAGAACCTTTGGACAATGAGTGCCACGTGTGGTCACACATTATCCTGTTGAAATATGGCTGTGGCCAAGCCCTGAAGGTAAGGAAGGACAACTGGCTCCAACACCTCGGAGATGTAGTGCTGGCTGTTTAAAGTACCGGCAATGCGTACTAGAGGAGTGCGAGAGTGCTATCCAATACCGCCCCATACCATAATACCCGGTGCAGGACTAGTGTGGCGGTGCATAACGCAGCTGCTCAGCATCCTCTCTCCATGGTGTCTCCAGACTCGAATCCGACCATCGTGGTGTTGCAGAAAGACGCGTGACTCGACAGTAAAAACAAATTCCTTCCATTCTGCAGCCCACATCCTTCTTTCATCACACCATTGGCGGCGGAGACGTCTATGGTTCTGCGTCAAGGGTATACCAAGCAATGGATGTCTTGCGGACAGACCACTCTGCTGTAAATGGCGTCGAATGGTACGCGCAGACACTGAATGTTGTGTTACGGACTCAATGTGCTGTGCTAAGGTTCGTGATGTGACTGAGCGATCCGTCACTGCCATGCGCACAATTTGCCTGTCCTCACGTGAAGTGGTGCTCTGAGGTGGATGCGGTCAACCACGTCGGTCCGTCGTACCCTCCTGCATCCAACGGTCACATATACGCATTACAGTTGTTTGGTTTCGTCCAACACGCGACTACCGATTTCCCAGAAAGATAATCCACAATCTCGGTAGGCCTTCCTCTTTCGAACTCGGATACTTGATCAAAAGCTGATCACTGTTTTCTACGAGACATAACTGATCGTTTTTTGAAAAAACCACAAGAAAAACGCAATTGCCGAACTTGAAATCGTCGAAATCTCCAAGCCTTAAATAGCGCTTTGAGGAGGCGTCACAGGCGTGCGTGATGTGTGTCTGCGCTGAAATTCTAATCATTTTCATATCTCACCTCCGCTAATGCATGTTGTAAATTTCATGTTATTTGCGTGCTTCCTTCAGGGTGTTGCATTTACGGTGGCCAGCAGTGTATTTCGAAAATCAAGACCATTTTACTTTTATCCATAATATTCGAGGGACATCTCCGTAATCCACATAAAATTATTGTTATTTTTTCCCATCCTATATAAGTAATAAAGTTGCTCACTGTGCCGGATTACTCATTAGGTGGAGTAGCCAAATGCCAATGGGTCTCACGCTTTTTAGGGACCCACAGGAGTGTGTTCTGTTTTCTGTTGGAGCCCTGTAGCCTGTTTTTGGAGCACTAAGAATTCGACTGCTAGGGGTCTCCATGTCATTTAATCCGACACTGGTTACTCATCACAAATTTTAAGACAACATACATATTTATGTGAAACCCTGATATTTCAATCTTTGAAAAATTGAAAATACAGAAAATACTTAATCATAACTTCAATATCTTCCTACTTAAATAATTTAGAAATGTGTATTGGTACTTGTGCTTTTTATTTCAGGTACTATTCACAGGACACAGCAGTAAATTATTGTAACTTAGAATTGTTTTTTCACAAAAATAAATGGCTACAGAAATAGTACCCCTACGTTTGTATAAATGCTCAATGCTCATAGGAGCCGTTGTATGATAGAACCTCTGTCTATTAATTTCCACGCATTTGGTGGCAGGGCGGAAGAACATTGTAAAAGTAAATTGCTTTTGCTCTCGAAAATAAAAATGAATTTGATATGGTATTTCGGGTATTTTATTTTTGATTTGAAATTTTTTTACTGGTTTTTTTTTTTATTTTATTACTATTTTGATTGTAAGCATCTTTTTCTGTTTGTTTTCTTCAACGGCAAATGGGGGCCCCAAAAACCCGGGGGCCCTGGGCTGCAGCCCATTAAGCCCATACGTAGATCTGGCTTTAGCCCACCCCTGTTCTAAACTTTCATATGACGGCCAAGAGAGAACTTGGAACCTCGACGGATTTCATGTGAATCAGCTCTTCTACACGTTTGACTTTTTAAGCCCTAACGCATTTGCCCGTGTCTAATACGGGTGAAAATAACCGGCAAATTTTCACTTGCCCGTGCCTCACACGGGTAATATTGTATCTCGCGTTATTGTATTACTTATACTTGTCTGAGATCCGATCTAGTGAAAATAGATAGTTTAGAAAATAAATAAACTCTATATGTTATTTAAACTACAATAAATTTTTTTAACTATGCATACAATACCTTTATATTCATTTTCTGTGGAAAACAAAAATTTGATAAGTTTTTACCAATTTTTCCGAAATAAATTCGTACTTCAAGGGATTAAAATACATAAAAAAGAAATGAATTATTTAAAAAAATTTAAATATATTCCATTATTTAATTCAACTTATATAAGTAAGAGTTTTAATCCTATTTATTATTTCAAATAAATTTCTGTATACTGAAAAATATTTTTGATGCTTTCAAAAGATGTTCAAAGACAATTGGAATTAGATTGTTCAAGTAAAATGGTTAATCCTTTGAAGGGCAGGTGATTAAGATACATAAAATTACTTTTTTTAAAAAAATTTCAAATAAAACTGCAATAATTCGGTTTTGCGTTAGGTGCTGCCATCTATTGATACTAGAGAGTACTAAAAATCGATCTCCTACAAAAAGTATTATGAAAAATCTTTTAGTTTTATTGAAATTTAAAAAAAAAAAAAAAACGTGCTTAATTTTTGAACCACTGTCCTTCATAGCGCGCAGGCTAATTCAATGAATAAAATTATTATTTTTTCAGTCCATTTCTAATTTAGAATTCAAAATGTTTATAAATATCTTTTAGTGTCGTGCTTAGAATACCTTTTTCCTCTTGGGTTTTTATTTTTGGAAACACTAAAAAAAAATTTTATTCAGCTGCATTATTATTTATTATTATTATTAATTAGGAAACCTACACTTTTTGTCGAGAATAATCTAGAGAAGAGGTGATAAAGTTGAGGTGCAAAAATAACCACAAGTGTCTATGATTTTTTTTTTTTTGAATATTAATATTTGCAATGTCTCAGGACCAGGCAAATTGCCCTAATAATATGTGCAATTTAGAAAACTGGGTAGTTAATAAAATATTCTTGCTAACTTTCCCGTTAATGACAAAAACTAAAATTCTTAATATTATAGATAATTTAAATGTGTATCTCGTTGTTCATATTTATTTCAAGAAACCTGAAAGGGCTTGCTTATTAATGAATGTTTTCGGATTTATTCTTGCTTATCGGTTCACTTATTTTGGTGATCTCAATAGGTGAAGAGTAATTTAATTAAATTTACTTGAAGGTTTGCGTTAAATTATAATTGCATTAACTATCAGACGACAACCAATTCCATCATTTCTTCAAAGTTTATTTCCGAAACTCTCAAAGCAAAATCAACAGTAAGTGGTCAGAGGAGAAGTGTGGATTCCAACGTTTTTTTTTACACCATGCTTAGTCTTGTTACACAGTTAACACATTACAATTATCAAATTATTAATATATAAAAATACAAAAATGTAAATTAATAAACAAAGTTTAAAACATTTGTAAAGACTGTTTTAAATTTAATGGTGTTTCAATAATATTTTTATTATACTACTTAAAAAAAATTATTTAATATTTATGATTCTTGGCTGATTCTCTAACAAGACATGTTTGGTTGAATTGTGCTGCCATCTACTGAGAAAAATTTCAACTTAAACTGCTCTTTACAGATTATTTGCATGAAATGGAAAAATTTGTTTAATTGTGTGTGTTTTATTTAGGAGCAAAATAAAAAAATGGGAGATGTTTTTTTTCTTACCATAAATAGCTTATTAAAAAATTTACTAGCTTTAAAATTTTCAAATTTCGTTTTTAAAATTTTTTTTTCTATCAAATGTTTTTATTAATCTTATTTATTCACTATTTCTGTATAAAACAACAGCATTTTGTTATAACTTTTTCATTCTCTTTGTCAAAGTTTTAAATTACGTTATCATATTAAGGTACTAAGGCAATTGGAAAATTTAAGTAATCCGTGTACCTTTTCATTGTCATAAACATAAAAAATGATACACTGAAAGAAAAATAATTATTTCCATGTGGTATAATAAACTCGATTCGATCAAAAGAGTCTTTAAAACATTAAAACAATTTTAAAGAGTTTTAGATTAATGATAAAAAAAAATCGGTGAATGTTAAAGATATGTTCGAATAATTTGTCTTAAACATCATGATAATTTTCTCTTGCGATTTAATTACTGCCTCTACACACTATGTAGGATGATGCTGCCATCTAGTGATTCTAAGCATGTTCTAATAGTTTTTTTTAACGATACAATTTGCTTCTAAAATTTGTACTCCATAAGACTTCCAAGTCACTACTGATTTTATTCTTTTCCTTTCAGGTATTACAATTAAATAAATATTACCTATTAATTCTTTTCTTCTGACCTGTGAACAACGATTACTTTTACTTCTATATTAATAACAACAACATTCATGATTAATTTATTATCAAAGGTTTTTTTTTAAAAAAGAAAAACCTTAAAAAATGTTTATTATGTCTTTTTGGTTTTCTAACATATTTCTATCAGTTTAATAATTTTTTCAATATATCCTTAAAAAAATATTTAGGGTATTCTGGAATTATTCCAATAATTTTAGTATAATAACAATGCTCTGAAAAAATAGTTGCACAATTGGAAAAAAAATATCCCATGGAAAATATATTCTTATAGCCATCTTGTCATAGACATACTATGTAACACATTATATATTTTTACGTACAATATAACAACGCAAAAGTTTTTTTCGAGATGAATTAATATTTATTGTGTTCATTACAGTGTTAATGTAAACTTTTTGCAAAACTTGTATGTGTAATGATTTATTTAAAAAATCGCGATGAAACTTATTGAATTGATTTATTTTGTATTCACGATAGTAAAAAAATAAAATCGAAATTCAGATAGAAGGTTATAACAATTTAAAATGGAAAAAAAATGCGAGGATTATAGGAGTTTCAAAAAGGTTTTACAGGTTACTTCAATAAAGTCAAATATCAATTTATATTCAAAAAACAGAATCAACTGGAGGAAAATTCGATGAGACTTATTGAGAAAAATAAAGGAAATATTAATCCTGCTATTTGTATATCTTCTTCATTTTCTTGAACAAAATTGCTTTTTATGTTACCTGATAATGTATTTTTTTAAACAGGATAATTTATACCTAAGAATTTATATAAATTTAATAATAGGAAAAAGAAAATTACTATATGGGGATAATTTTCTGTTCAATGAATTGTTACACACATACATACAATCCTTTCATACCCACTCGCATGTATATATATTTAATACATACACATGTGTATATACAGGGTGGTCCCAAAATCATGGTACAAACTTTAAAAACCAGATACAGGACATTGTAACCATCATTTATTGTATAGGAATGTATGGGGGCAAGAGTGGCGGCGCAAACAAGGGGGAAAGAAAAGAAAAGAAAAATGGAATTATCGGTTGGTTTTGTAGCCGGTAGGAAGCAGCATATGTCTAGCCGCCGTTCAACGTGATGCATCTCCAAGTAAGTGCTTATTTTTCCAATGGTTTAAGCGCCTATTCTATATTACCCTCCATTTTCACTTTTTAAAAAGAAAGTAAATATTTTTATAGCAACAAAATAAATATTACTCTTTTTGACAAGGGATAATTTCTTACAATCGTTTATATAATATATCCATGATGATTCCGGAGATTTTTTTTATTATCAAAAACCAGTAAAGTATTTTTAGAAATGTAAATGATATTCAATAATGCGATTCACCTTTGATCGTTAGGGCTGCTAAGCAACCCTCGATCCCGTATCTGGAAAAGCTGCTGTAAGGAAACGACTAAAGTAGAAAATGTCATGCTACGAGAGAAAACATTGTTATTGGCAGTTAAAAAAGCGTGCAGTGGGCGTGGCTACAGTTGAGGTATCTGACGAAAAAGTTGGAGTTTCTTCTTGTTGGAATGTTGAGACACACAACTCTCTGATTGGTTGCCTATTCATGAGGAAGATGGCTCTCATTGGCTGTCCAGTGTGTTCATGAAAATTGTACATGTTATGGCAGGTGTTGCTTATCGAATAGAAAGAAAGTTGAAGGAAATTTTAATTTAAGAAAAATGTAAAGTTTACTCTAAAATACTTGAAATATTGAGATTTATTGCAGAAGTTACAGGATTACGGTGGATTGTAGTAAGTTGTAATCGTGTAGGTATTTACTCAATTTATGTAATATCATAAGTGAAATTTAAATCGAGCATTTTCCTTGACTGAACGATATTCAAAATTCTGAACTGCTCAAAATACACAAGGGTTGTGTTTACTTCTGTTTGCGTCTCGCTTGGAGTGTTTTGTATTTGTAGATTCCCATTTCAATGACAAGACAAAATGTAGACAGCACATGAAAAAGCATGAGCATCCGAACGGCCATCTTCACATCGTCGAATGAGAGAGCTCGCTTGTCTTCCATCGGTTTGGGAGGAGGAGCTTTCAACTGTGAATGGAAAATGTATCCATCGATCATTTTCGAGAAGAGGGCACATTCCGTGATACGATGAATGCTGAAACAGAAAATAGTAAATATTTGTAACAATTTATATTTGGCAATTGAATATGCACTACTATTTGTGAAAATTGCACCACCATGAAGGAATCATGCACATAAAAGAAATTTTGAGGGAAAGGCAAAACACATAGACGTTAAGTTTGTTACGGGTTCTATTCGAGTCTTCTACGAATCCTCTTGGGGAAAATATTCTTTAACTGTTACTTTAGTTTAAAACCGCTTTCCGTAGAGATGACTTGGCTTTTGCAAATGTAACTACTATTTAAATGCCAGTCGTTGAGTATGCGGTATAATGTTTAAGCGTTGATCGTTAAGCTGAATTCTAAGAGTTAATAGACAGCGACTGGTGGTCGCACATCATAAGATTAATAATTGATGGATAATTTGTCAAGAAGTGATTAAGTGACCAAACTTGGAGCTGACCATACTATCAGGCTCCAAGAAGGATCATTCAAAGTGCTTTAATCAAAATAAGTAGTTTCGATACTTTAGTTATCTGATTTCGGGTTAAGATTTTTCATTGCTGCCAAAATTAAGCTATAAAAGTGCATTTCGTAAAGTGTTAAAGATTAAATAAAATTAGTTATTCTAAGATCATGTCTGCTTTTTCTCGAACCCTCCCACTCCCGCGACCTCCGGGTCCCGACAGATTATGCAAATATTGTTGTTGTTGTTGTCGTGTCCTTCCCGAAGGGAAGGAATGAAAGTTGCCAGAGCCTGTGAGACAGGTTGGACTTCTTAACGATAGATGGTAACACCACCTATCTCCACTTCCACAAATTAGGCATGGAACAGGAGGGAAGGGAAATATTCACCAGTCCTCTGCACTCGTGGTTTCTACTACGACCACCCACAAGACTTTCGGACCCACTGATTTAACGAGCACGTACTCCGTGTGTGTACTCGGAGGGTATTTGGTGGCCTCTGGCATCGAACCCAGGCCTTCCGGTCTGGAGTCCGATGCTCTAACCACTAGGCTATCCATAGTTTTTATGCAAATATTAAAATAACAAAGCGAGACCATGCATATGTGGGCCGAAAACTACTGTCTAAATTTCTAAGTGAAGGGTTTTTATAAAGTGCCGATGTATAAGATGTTTTGAAATCTTTGCATTATCGTTTTTCTGCTATAAGTGATGGCAGCACATGCAGTTGCTCGAACGTAAGTTGCGTAATGGGAAAAAAAGACGAACTATTTCCTTAATAAAAAAATAAGACAGTGCATGTTAGCTCGGTATTTCTTAATTTATCTTTCTAAGAATAAAATTAGCAGAAGTGATAGTATAAATTTAAAATGCAAATTTTATAAGCATAGAAAAAAACTATTAATGTATTGATACATACTACAATCTTCAAATATATTATGGTTAACTGATAGACAAAAACCAGTACGATATTTTAGTTCTTCCATTTATTTTACGGACCATCAACCTTAAAACTGCTTTTTCTTGGCTTCTTGCAGTTCGTGATTGTCTTATACTTACCACTAGAACGTACCATCGGGGCCAATTGGACATCGGAGCCTGTTTAGTTTGTTTTCCCTTGCGCACTTTTGTAGGGAATTTGAAAAGTTTTCGTGACTTTACAACTAAATATACCTAGAACGTCCACTGGAGTCGTTTCGACAACAGGGAAAATTATTATCATAAATAGTTGTCGTTCAGCAAAAGATAGTTCACTAAGTAAATACCGCTAGTAAAACAAATTTTCGGAAGTAATATCGCACATTTATTTGACCTTAAATGAAATGTTATTGGATTCACAACGGAAATGAGTCAATTCTACTAAAATAGTCGTTTCTATAAGTGTTTCCTTACATAGCATTTGCTTACCTGCTCATAAAAAAAGAGAGTGTGTGTACTTATGTATGCACGTAAGTAGTTGTACTTCTTTGGCGTAACAAGATAAAAATCTTTCTAAAAATTTTATCCTTCGCGTTACCCTACGTTTGTCGAAAAAAGGACACCAATAATAGAAAAAAGGTATTTAATACATTGAAAGTTTTATTACAACGCATTATCTAGTTAAATAAAGTTTATTTAAATATCATAATAAAATTATTTCTACATAATTAAAAAATGGACAATTTTTAGCCTGCAACGTATACATTTTGATATTTATTATTTAATTCACGTCCATTGGTGGGAGTTCAGTAGACATGTGAGTTACAAGAGACTTATGGTAGCTAAAGTATGATACAAATAGTCTTGTAGAAACATGAAGATTTAAATAAATTCAAACACCCCTGCACAGGGACAATAGAACCAATAACATAGGGGGGTTTTCGGCAGACCCGTATCTGGAGATGAGGTGAACCGAATGTGACACCTCTTATTGAATGTCTCGGCGAGAAGAATCGTTCGCGAGAAAATTAAGACAACCACCTGAAAAGCCCTCGAGTTATGGTAATTTTAAAATAATTTAAAAAATTAAAACAATTAAATAAAATAGATGCAGGGCACCCACCAACTCGAAACTCGGCCTGGTTGTGAGGAAACGCAAGAGAAATCCATTCGAACCGGTCCGGAGTCTGTAGTTGCAAATGGGACGGCGCTAGCTTTGGAAAGGAAAACGAAACTAACTCCTCTTGAGAGGTGGAAGCAACTGTGACGTAAATGGTCACGTACATCCCAACGATACATAGAATAGTAGGTGATCCCAAAGTTTCATCCTTCCATCTCTGTAATATCGTGACGTCATCAGAAGATCGAACCCCATAGGAATAACATGGAGATTCTAATTTTAGTGATAGCGCCCCCCTAGGCCCACTATCTACACACGAATTGTAAACAGACGAAAGAGCTCAACGAGAAGAACCTATGGCACGAGTTTCATTAACGAAGCTCAAAAATCCTCAAAGATATGCAAGATTTAAAAAAATTTAAAACTTTAAAATAATTTTAAAGTGTTAAATATAGGTGAAGAAATGGGGCAATTGTCCTGAAAAAAAATATATCTAGGATGCTCATAGGGAGAACAATCGAATCCAGCCGGTGCGGTCGACCAAGGTAACATAGGATTCGAGTTATTACTGGAGAAGCCCTGTATGGGGGGGAGCACCGAAGGGGGCCAATTCCACGTAAACCTCGCGCTAATACGAAAATATAGCAAACCTCCAAAAATCAAGTCCCAAGCTTAATTCCTTGGGAAGTGAAATTTGTTCCAGTCGCCATAGGATTAACATGGAAGCATGATATTTTAGTGCTTAAGCCCTCCTTATGCTTACGCAATGGGAATGAAGTCGATAACAGGATGGGTCTCGACGAGTGGAGCAGTTGGTTCAAATATCAAGTCTGAGACTCAAACAGGAGCGAAGATATTATAAATTTAAACAAATTTAAACAGTTTTAAAAAGTTTAAAACAATTAAAAACTATGGAAGAAATAGCCCTATGAGTAGTATGAAATTATAATAACTGGAAGAGAAGATAGAGAGGGATCGAATGAGCCAGGTCCGAATGGACTGTGAGGCTCGGGTGCCGAGATATTGGCCAAAAAGCTGTAGAGGGGGAATGCAATGGGGGATGCCTCCCAACAGATATGGTTTTTAACAATAATTATTACCGATCCCCCAAATATCAATCCCCTAGCACCCAAAAAGTGGCATGTTAGAAAATTTCCTACCCCATAGGAATAGCATGGAGGACTGATATTTTAGTGTGCAAGTTCTCCCCTATCCCAACCACAAGCACATAGGTATCAAATACATGTGGGGGGTACGCCAATTCGATTGACACCCATATAGCCAAGATCCCTCAGTAACTTCCTAAGTTATTAGACAACGGTGTGAGCGCGCATCGGTGTCGTGACGGTATCGTCACATCCGTGACGGTGTGCACGCGCATCGAAAAAATTTACTCTCATCCTTTATCCCTAACGTCCCAAAAGAAGTATAACTTCAAAAATTTCATTCGACTTTCGGACCTTGTGCAGAGCAGACACCCTGAAACGATGACTCGTAGAATAGGTCCAAGTCCTGATGAAATTGCTAATTTGTTGTGAGAACTTTCTGAGAAAGAATCGAATGTTGGTTATCTGACTTGCTCTAATTTAGATTCGATGAAGACATAAGATTGAGCGAAAGTGACTGCGAAGAATCTTAAGAAAATACAGATGTAATTTGATAATATTCCAGGAAGTCCTGATATATATGTCGCTAGGGATGGAACAGATTGGATACCGCATAATAGCAATATTCCTGGCAAATTTGCGACTCAAAATGTTTTGCGACAAAGCAGTAGTCAAACAAGATTCGCGAAACCTAATGTCCTCGTCAGTTTTTATGATATAAAGCAGGGGTGGGCATTAAGTCGATCGTAATTGACCGGTGGACCACCGAGACATTTTGGGGTGACCACTTTTATTAAGATCTAAGACAAATATCTTTAAAAAAGCATATTAATGGAGCACTGACGCCAGCTAGATTGCAGAATCAGCTTTTCGCACTCGATGTGATTCTGTTTACTTAAGCAAATGATTCGATGAATGTGTGGACGACTCATGTACTTTCATTGGAAGCGCATAAAAACGCTTAATACGTTCTGTAGGGGGGAAATACGATCACCGCGATGCCAGCCGTGGGAATATTTCTGCTGCACGCCGACTTAGAAGAGAAGAATAAACGTTAATGATCAGCTCTTCACGCGATAATCCGGGATTGGCTATTGAGGCTTAACCCAAAACTACGCGTTTCTGCGGGATTGGGTTCTCGCAGTAATATTCCGTCCCGCGATGGCGTGAGTGCTGCTGTAGATTAGTGGTCAAGGTATCGGATCATGGCAGGCATGCCATGAGTTGGAGCCCAGTATCACTAAAGACCCGCCGTGTAGGGGAGCGATGCACGTTAAATCTGTCGAGAGCTCAAACGTCCTTCCATTGGTGTGGTGTGGTAGTTAGGAGAAGGGGGTGCCAGCTCAGGTGTCGCCCGCTTTACTTGACCATGGTTCAAAATTACGCGGTCCGTCACCCAAAGCCTTCGTGTTGCTTAACAGTGCGATGTTGATATTCACTCCCTCACCCGCGATGGCGCGGCACTCGGAGGCGTACCTTTTCAGTACATTCTCCAGCTATTATTATGTTTGTATTTTGCATTTTACTTTAAACGCAGTTTTAGAGTATTATGTTGTTTTTTTTCAGTAATATAGGCAAGTATATATTCCGTATTTATTAAGTTATAATGAATATTGTAGAACTTTTTTTAGATCATTACACCTACACCCCTGGGTGGACCGCAACACCTTGAAAAAATCAGAAGTAGCCCGTACCCTGGAAAAATGTGCCTACCCTTGATATAAAGGGTCATAATATATGAAAATTACATGAAATAATATTAAAAAGTTTTAAAACTAAACCCTACTGAACAGTAGTCCCGCAAATATTTAGTTATTACAATTATTTTTTATATTTTATATCACGGTGTGTGTCCAAACGAACGTTTAAGGGTTATCAAAATCCCGGATGCTCTAATGTTAAAACGCTGAGGAATTTTTCAAGGACAAGGCTAAAATTTGGAATGGAACTTACATCCGGTTCACTCTTTCCATGTGTCGAACTCCCCTTCTGAATGCAATGCTGACCACGTTGTATCCGATACTGTCTTTGGCTACGTAGAATCTTTCAATTCCGATCTGGCTGGCGGAATACATAAAATGCAGGCGCATGTTCATCAAGGCGAATTTTCCCTCCTCCACCCTCTTGATGCTCTCTGCAAAGTTTTTCAGGATGTTTTCCGGATAATGGCGGATGTGGTTGGCCAGATCTTGGATGATGCCGCTCTTGGCCTCCTGCAAATATATGTTATTAGCAGGCATTCATAACATAAGGTTATTAGCAGGCATAAATGTCTGGTTCCCTTCCAGTTATTTTGCATTTCTTTAAAGTTGAACCATCATACGTTAGATAACCGAGTTTCTTTCTAATGTGGTTGCCACCAGATACAAGTTGTGTTTTAAATTATAGTGAAAGAGTTTAAAGCTATTATAGGACTGCGATGTCCTATATAGGGTGTTCCAAAACGACCGCATAAATTCTGCACAGCTAAATTCCTCGTTGAAAGTACATAAAAACTGCCCAAAAAAGCATTCCTGTACGATCCATAGTTTATGAGAAAATACGAAAATTAAATTATGACGTCACTGACAGTGAAAGAAAAAAACACTTTTTTAAACATATCAACAGCAGTATATGCGCAATTTAAGGCAGATGTTCAAAATGCCCATCGTGCATGTCGAGGCAGGCTTGAGCACGCCGTGGAATATCTGTCATCACACGTCGCAGCATCGTGGGGTCCACCGAAGTACAAGCAGCATGCAGACGAGCAACTAAGTCCATTTGTGTTGTCACTACTTCTCGATACACCAGTTCCTTGAGATGGCATGTCGCAGTAGTCGCAAGGCATGTTGCAAGTACATGTCGCAGTAGTCACGAACGGAATACATGACCACCATACGAAGATTACCGGTAGCAGCAAGATGCAGCCTTTTAAATACCAGTTCAACGGCGGCATAACGTCATTCCACGGCGCGCGCATGCATGACGCGACATGCGCGACGAACGTTTTAAACATTATCGTCTGAAAAGATATGCAAATACTGTTGTTAATATGTCCAATAAAGTGCTTTTTTCTTGCACCAGAAGTAACGTCATACTTTGTTTTTCGTATTTTCCTCGTAAACTATGGATCGTACAGGAATGATTCTTTGGGCAGTTTTTATGTACTCCCAACGAGGAATCTAGCTGTACAGAGTTTATGCGGTCGTTTTGGGACACACCCTGTATATAACACTAGCTGAATCCGGCAGACGTTGTCCTGTTAGTCTGTATTATAACAGCTTGTAAATGAATAAATCAAGTTTTAGTAGTATTTTCAATAATTGAATTTTTATTTCATATAACTAAAAATAATTTAAAATAACATATCTGTCGTAACGCAAGTGGATAAACAACATTTTTGATTTTATGATTTGGTGTACATATGTGTGGAGTTTTTGAAGTTCCTAATCTGGAGCAAGCAACATATAGTTGACCATGCGAAACACATGAATTCCCTAATTTTATTTCGGGAACACGCAGCGACTGCCATTGAGCTTTGTTGACTGTCATCGCGAAAGCAAGGCGCACATGAAACTGTAACGGCTTGAATTACAAAAAATTCTTGAAAAATAACTTGACTTTACAACTATGAACACAGCAAATACATTCTTCCCATTCAAATATAACAAGATGCCAATTTTCACAAGGATCAGTGAACTTGTGCCGGATCTATACGCGACCTTCCAGTAACAGTCCTTTTGGGTATTACTTTGGGCCAGCAAATTTTAATCAATCTTCTCCTAAAAGAAGGAAAACGTGATATGCAGACTAAGTTTATTACATATATCTATCCCTTCATCGCGGGCTTAAGATTTAGTGAATTGTGAGTGGATTAGAAGTGAAGTGAATAGTGAATAGTTAGTGAAGTGGCAGTGAAGAGAATCGGTAAACAAAAAGTAAGAATGTCAGAAGTTTAGCCAACAAGAGGTGACAAGATAGTTACAAGGTGAAGCTTACCAGAATTGCTTAAGTCCTTGTAAAAGATTATAACCAAGAAGTGATAGAGTCTAGTTGGATTGAGTAGAAGACTGCATAAGTTCAGGTACTGTCATCTTATGTTAAAGTAGTAGTGAGGACATTAAATACGTAAGCTCTGTGTAAAAGTAATATTAAGGAGAGAAGAGCCGCAGTATTGAACATATTCTCCCCAAACGCGAATCTCGCCTCTTCTCTCTATTGCTTTCTGAATTATCCTACTGAAAGTGTTATTTGTGTTTGAGTTGATTATTGTGATAAATAAATAATTAGAATTTATCATGTTGAATCATCTTTTAATTCCCTCCACATCTTTAGCTGGTCACAGGGAAGAAGGATTTAAACTCGTTTGAAATTGATATAGAAGTTGGCATGCTGCAGCATCTCCTGGTGGAGAGCTGCAACAAAGTGACTAACGAAAACGAATTTTCGAAGAAAAAAATTCATATACATACCAGTTTTCAAGATTATTGGTTGAATGGTGTAGAAGTTGATATACTGTTGTGCCACCTGGTGGGGAGCTGCAACAAACAGGATTGCACAAAAATCTTCTCCACCAAAAAGTACTTATGCATGCCAATTTTCATAGTGATCAGTTGAACGGTATTGGAGTTAAACGATGCCACATATACAAAATCCATTTTATAATATAGACAGGAGTTTTTTTCAGCGTCCTCCCCCCCCCTCTTCACACAACACGGTGTTGGGACTTATAATTCTATCTTCGAATATTGATGTGACCCCAAATCAGGATACATTACGGTTAAAAAATACGCTTGATTTCTCTATCCTTTAGAGAGCAATCTATTTTTATAAAACTCTTCATTTGTATAAGAATGAGTCAATTTTTCTCGCGTAAAATGTGTTCAAAATTTTTTCTACGCTTTAATGCTAAAGAGACTTAAAGCTCAATGTCTCTAAGAGAAAAAAACACATGTTTTTGGAATGTTTATAAATTTTAAGAACACTACAAAATAAACGCATGTTTGCGTTACATTTTTACAAATGTTAATGAAAATTTGGAACTGTTATCTCTTTGAAAATGGGCTCCTAACTTCAATCAAGCCCTGACAATAGGTGAGTAAGGGCATGTTGAGTGAGTGCAAGTAGAAACTGCACTAGGGCTATTGGCGAAGTACCTCATCAATTTGAGCCTCAGTCAAATAATAAGTTGGATACCTAAACGCACACCCCTCTCCAAAAAAATCAGGAGAAGGATTTTAAGCCTCAATCAATTTAACGTACTTTAGCCCTCTACATGGCGACAGGGACGACTTGAGACTCTTTGAGGCCCTGGACCCAGAGAAGTTTTTTTGAGGCCCTGGGCCCACATGCAGAAGTAGGCTCTATCTGAAATCTTTAAAAGTAGACAGTATATAGCATGCATTGTCAAATACTCGTTCAAAGGGTAATTTAAAACAAATAAGTGTGCACGACTCACAGTCAAAAACCTACGCACAAACCGGCTCAGCTGTTGACCGCATTTCTACTCAATGAGTTGAATGATTGTTTATGGTATTAGGCCTAGGCCTAGACCTGGACAACGGTTATCACATAAAAATACAGTCCTACCACTTTTGCTAGTGGACGTGCAGTTTGAATTTCCTGTTTTTCGGAGAATGTATACGGGATTTGACCATTAAAATTAACCGGATCATGCTCTTATTAAGATAGAGCCGAGAATGAAGCGAGGCCTTACCGAAGGTGAGGTCCTGGGCCCGGGCTCAGTTTGGGCGTCCCTACATGACGAGTTTCAGTGGCCCAGGACTCAACAACATCGGACACGAATTCATTCACTTGGCTACCGATGGCCCCTGACAATAGACGGAGGGAAAGCTACATCCTCAAATTTTATAAATTCTCCATAAATTCGAAAGGTCTTGCTATCACACATAAAAAATTCATTTGGAACATCTAATATAATGTATGAACAAAAAAAGAGAACTTTTTATAAATTAGATTCCCTTAAGGTACCAGCGACTCTAAAATTATGAATTTTGCCAAAAAGTGACGTTTTTTATGATTTTATTTTATAGGCATCTTATTAGCTTTATAAAAATACCAAGTTTATTATTTTCCCTTCACTAGAACAAACACTACAAGTGTTTTGAGTAAAAGCAGATACCATTACTTTAAGCAAGATGTCATAATTTAAAATGCGTTTTACTCGAAATGTGTTTTTTTTTAAATATTTAAATGGGCCACACACAGCGATTGCTAAAACAGTTTTGATAATAATTAACTCAAATTTTGTGTATGCTCTGTATAATAGTAGAAGTGTTTTAACCTTCACATTTATCAATTTTTTTATTACAAAATCTATACAGTCCCTTATGTGAATATGATCACTGTTTTCTTAAAGAAATTTCGTATAATAACTAAGCTAAAGTGCTCTAGTTTTTGAAAAAATTAAAATATCTCTTATCCTGAAGTCATTTCAAAAATGAATACCATAGTAACACATCAGAATTGAAATATTAAAAATCTGTTTATAAGCTTTTGGTATAGAATGGGCCGCGTTTATGTTATTTTTTGTGAATTTTTACCATTTTCTCCCATTTTAATAATAATAATTTCTTTTTCTATTCTTAATTTTAAAATATTTTTTACAAATGTATCTAAACAAATCTAAAACCAACAAAAAAATCCTCATTTCACCATTTTTTAAAAAAAGTTGTCGCAAGTAGTCGGATACCTAAGTTCGTAATCTTAATCATTTCAAGAGTTTTGATCGAAAATGGATGCTTCCACTACAGATGGATTCACACACACACAACTGAACAATTCATTTATTTTTAACTAAGCAATTTATAAATTCTCAACCTGAGAAGTACGGCAAAGGTAAATCGCCAGAAACTGAAATAAACAGAAACACAATTTGACACAATTCAGAAAGTAAACTTGTAAACTAGAAAATTGCATTCTAGATCTCAATTTGACAAATTCAAAATAAATTTTTATGTTCCTGGTGATGTACCC
>BMAO01019895.1:0-85242 GCA_019973975.1 Trichonephila clavata | reverse complement strand
CGAGAGCTAGCAACGTCAGAAAAACAAGAATTTTAGAAAAGCTGATTCTTTAATATATCTTTCTCTGCGTCCTTCCGAACAGCGTGCGGGCTATCTGGCTGCCAGTAAACGTTGCGTTTATTAATGCGCATCATATATTTACAGGAAAAATATTGATTTTTTAAATTATTTTAGAAAGAAATCTTTCTTTTTCACTAAATTTAAAATGTTATTAACAACATGAATTTATTAATGCCAGACATTTTTGGTGTTGAAAATAATGTGCCAGATGCATTTTTTATTAAAAAAAATAATTAATTTCAAACCATTTTAGAATGTCTGTAACTTTAATATTACTTTATTTACACATAAATAAGTACAAATTTAATTTGCCAGACATTAATTCGGTTGCGTTCTTAATAGCCAGGCGATTTATTGGTGTAGTATACCGCGGTGTTATGAGAGAGACATGACAAAGTAGGTAGGCGGAAGACAGACAGGATTACTTACACTATTTAAAGTATTCGAAAAACTTTATTTTTATGTCTTCGATGATGAGTATAATAAAAAATCAATATTTAAATTATTTAAATAATAATAAATAGTTGATTAAGAGGGTTCACCCATGTGACGTCCTGTTTTTTAAGTATTCTTAGAGAATATTTTTTTTGACGACCAGTAAAAAGATAGAACTTTAAATTTTTCATCATTTATTTATATGTATTTTAAGAGTATGTATATACATGTTTAGCTAAAAATATCCATTAGAACGTGAGTTATAGCTCTCTGAACACACCTCCTCGAAAAATGAACACTCACTTCCTCCACGATTCCGGCTGATTGACTTATTTTAAATAAAAAAAAAAAACTAACGGCGTTTTAATTTATAAGCTTAAATGCACAGAATGGACAATACTCAATTGAAAATATCAAAAATTGGATTTTTGGTAGAACTGTGAAGAAAAAGTTTCGAGTTTCATGGGGTTTTTTTGTTATGTTTTTATTATAAAAAATAGAAATATTTTAAATTTTGGAATGATCGTAGTCCATTTGGTACGTATATATGTGCTGAGTCTACCCTATGAATTTGAAATTTTTCGGTCAAATCTTTCTTGAGATATGATGGAGGAAAATTTGAAAAACACAGTTTTGAGAAAAATGTTTAAATTTTCAAGTCCGATTAAAACACAATGAAAATTTTAACTTAGTGCTAGGAACAGCTGCTTTTATAACACCTGCTTCTTTATAACGATTTCGAAATTTAAAAAAAAATTAATTTACCACCCTATTGTAGACATATTAAGAAAGAAATTTTTTGTTTCGATTTCTTGAACTTATCGCATGGGTGGATCCCCTTAAATATTTCGTCAGCCTGGGGTGACTCAGTAATCACTCCTGGGTTAACTCACTGATTTTAAAATTTGCCCTAACCTACGCCTCTCCTTTATGTGGACAAGCAGCAAGGACTCAGAAAATAGAATTCTTTTTAGAAGGAGTCCAAAATGTATGTTAGATAAATTTTTAATGTCCGCTGATTCATGAGGAATACAGACCAAAGAGCTTTGAGTAAATTTCCTACTATTAGTCAACTGATCAGGAGAAATGAAAAAAAAAAAAAAAACTTCAATTAAACAAAGGAAACAAAAAAGAAAATATCGTTTTTTAAATATCATAAATTTTATTGTAATTGAATAAAATGATTTTATAAAAGAAGAGAATTTTAAAATAAAATATAGAATTTTAAAAGTATATATATAGTAATAATGCTACTTTATCAATACATAATAATTATATGCGTTACTGTTATTGTCCATAAGAGGCGAATATGTATTCACGTGGTAAGTCTTCTATTAGTTTAGCTTTGATTTTAAATATTTTAGTAATTATTAAAGGCTATAATATTATAGTATTACATTAATAGATTATGGTTTTATCTATAATATAGTTAAACTTCTCTAGAAATTTATTGCTTTCCCTATGGCCCAGAATATTGGCAAATTCAGGTGAAGGTTGGCTGGCCAGAAAACTTTGTTTAAACCTGCATTCCTAGTTCCTAAGGCTGGGAGTTTGCTTTTAGTATTTCTGTGGCTAAATCTTTTCTATTATGATGATAGTTATCTTAGGTATATAACTATTTTTTGTATATATTTTGAAATATATATATATATATATAAACTATCTTTATCTAAACTCTCTTTCATCAAATGGATTAATATTCTTCTCAAAAATTTCAATGAAATCAGCGATTTGTTTGCCATAAATTTTGATTTGATTTGGTTGCAAATCCGCAGACACGTCTTGTAATTGCTTCAATCCACAAACATCGAGAACGTGGGAGATTATAGCAGCTATAATGCTGTGACTTTTGGTCCAGCGTTGACGGGCAGCTATGGAATTAGTAAAATGTGCAATACCACTGAGACGTCTAGCCGCTTCGGCATTGATAGTCTTCTCCAGTGTAAGATCAATTGGTATCCTCGAGAATGGTTTGTCGGTTCTTTTTATTCCAAAACTTCCATTCATGAAATAATTTTTTAGTCCAGGATGTGTTTCATCTACTTTGTTTAAATTGTCTAAATATTTAACACACCATCGAGCATAATTCGGTTGATTTACTGCGAAAAATAAATTGGTTATTTTTAGAATAACATATTTGAACATTTCAAAATCTCCCCATGCGTATGCTTCTTGACAGGGTAATATAATAGTTTACGAGCTGGATGTAAAATCAAATGGAACTGAGCCGTTTTTGCCATGCTCACCTTGTCTTGTTTCTTCTACGAATTTTGGATATTCAGATAATACTCTCGATAATACATTATCAGGTAATTCTATTGTCATAGATGAATGAGAATCTATAACTTCCTGATAATGAAGGAGATCGTACATAACTTGTTCCTTCAGGAAATTGTATTCAGTATTGTCCATCTTCAAAAATTGATTAAAATGTAACATTTGCAAGCCAAGAGCAGAAGTTTGCAACGATTAAAATGTTTACCTTCAATTATACCGTTCACTGATCCAGAAGTAATAATATTACTCTCAATCATCATATGAGATAGACCACACTCATTTATAAAAACTCCTATGGCTTTAAAGAAAGCCATCATTAAATGGAATGAACCAAGATGGATGAAAAGATTATTGAATTGTGGGTTTGAGACGTTGATTGGATTTTATATGCTATTTTAGCTATCGCCAGGTCATAAGTAACTTGCACGTATGTTTGATTACATTCCTTTCCAACAATTTGGGCCTGTTCCATTGTATGTTTAACTACCGCTACATTTGTTGGTGAAAAATTAATAGGTGTAAGATAAGATACTTTTGTTTGGGACTAGTATCTTTAATGATTTTAGAATTAAAACCTGTCCACATTGGAGTATTTGGCACATGCAAGAAGTGTGAAAGTAAATATAACAGATCTATTGTTTCTATCAAAGGTAAATTTGCAGGCAGAGTTGGTTCATTGTCTTCAGCTGGTGTTAAATTTTCTAACATTTGCAGTCGATGACTAAACGACGGTAGTTCTGGAGTTTCCTCGTTAACAGTCCATCTTCTTTTTGTTGGTGGTAGCGGTATATCAAGATTTCCACTTATATTACTTGAATTTAATTCAATATCATAACCATCACTTACATTTTGGTAAATTATTCCTACGGTATCATATAAAGTGTCCTTTCCAGTTAAAGTATCAACGTACCTATAAAAATTATCGAATGCTTCACCTGTGCATAATGACGAACTCTGAATGTCAGGAGGGCAAATTTGAGAACGGTTTACAGATGAGATCGTAGCTTCAGTTTCCAGTTCTTCCAGTGTATTGTAGTTACAACAATGTCCAAGTCGATTTAAAATATTAATTATTTTTCGACTACTTGTAAGACTTTTCACGGTCATACCCGGAGTTATGTGCTTTGATGGCTTAACAATACTATCACTTACACAATAAATAGCATCAGAAGCCAATGAGTTGCTTAATCTATGACAATTGACTCCATCTCTGAGACGAATATCTTTACCTCCAATTAATGCTTTGAAAAAGCGATCTAGTTTTTCTGGAATGGTACACTCACCATTAATCAAATCTTCCATCTTCACTACGGCAGGTAATGTTGTTTTATCTATTTTTGAAATAGTACTTCGTAGAATGAGCGCAACTTTATCTTTAAGATCATCCTCTTCAAGTGTTTTCAGATCTTCTTGTTCCAATAGGTTAATATTTTTATGCATAATAACGTTTCTTTTCTTTTCCAATACAATCTTAATTTGCTTGAATAGTTTTACTATTTTTTTTTTCAAGATGATGATTTGTCATTAAACTTACATCTGCTTGAGGTTGATGTATTAACTCTTCTTGTAATTCGCTATTATATATGTCACAAAGGGAAGCTAATAACAAATAATTTTCTTTTTTAACTACATCTTCTTCAATAATTTACACAATTTTATCAAAAAAATTCTTATGAATATCTCGTACACTATGCCAGGAAGTGCATGCAGTATCAGCAGTAATTTTTTTGTAGTTATTGAAATATCTCACTTCACACGAATGGTGATAAGAAATTGGAGCATTTGAGTTTTTTGGATTATTAATTGTTTGTAATAACTCTTGATTTTGGAATTTTATAACCCATTCTATTATTTTGTCATATACTTTGGCATCATTGGAAGAATGTAAGCTTTGTTGCTTACCTTTAATTTGCTTTCAATCTTTTCCACAGAAAAAGCAAATTCTTTTGTTATCAACACTTGTGTTTCTTGATTCGCGATCTTCACTCACACTCACATCAATTAGAGCATTTGGTAACAGCGCAGTAGAATTTGATGTGCTTGGAATGTCTTCTGCTAAACTAGAGCTCCCATAATCAAATACGACTGTTTCACTCACACCTACTCGAGAATTTGGCAATAACATTGTAGAACTAGATGCACTAGGAAGGTCTGTAATTGAGATAAATTGGAAGTTTCAACACTATGAAACACTTTCGCACGTTCAGCCACTGGAGTATCTGGCAATAATGGCGTAGAACTCGAGGAAATAGGAAGATTTGTTAATGAAATAGAATTATTGTCACATATATTACGATATTTAGCCATTAAGGCTGTGAAAGAACTGTAACATCTTCTGTGATATCCATCGGTAGTATTAATTTCCTCCGGTAACTTAATGTTGTTATATTTTAAGTTAAAATTAACACGTACACATAAAACTTCTTTACATTTTTTCAACTTTTCTTCTACAAAAGTTATTATTTTTTCATTTTGGCCATTGCAAAAAACACATTTCATTTTATTAGCCATTATGATACTCTCACGAAGATTAAAATAATCACACACAGTTAGACTATATACCTATTCCAGATTTGGTGACTAATTCCATATAGCATTTTCAGATTCGGCAACTAATTCCAGATCCCATTGCTAGATTTGGCGACGAAAATATTAATTTACAAACCTATAAAAGCGAAATCATTCCGTCGGAGATATCTTACCATAATATAAACCATTGTCCAGTTTTTCTGAAAATAGAAATTTAAAAAAAAAGACACGTGCATGTGAAAAAAATATATATTTATGTTCTAACCCAGCGTTTCTCAATCTGTGGAGTGTGCCTATTAAGATGGGGGGGGGGCATCATAACCCTACGTTGGAGGCGCGAGCACATCAAAAAGTCCAAAATAAAATATTTAAAATAATTACTAATTTAAAGAAGCAGGTGTTATGAGAAAGCAGCTGCTCCTAGCGCTAAGCTAAAATTTTCATTGTGTTTTAATCACACTTGAAACTTTAAACACGTTTTTCTCAAAGCTGTGTTTTTCAAACTTTCCTCCATCATATCTCAAGAACGGTTTGACCGAAAAACTTCAAATTTATAGGGTAGACTCAGCTTATATATAGGTACAAAATGGACTACTATCATTTAAAAATTCAACATATTTCTATTTTTGAAAATAAAAACATAACAAAAAACCACATGAAATTCGAAACTTTTTCTTCAGAGTTCTATCAAAAATCCAATTTTTGATATTTTCAATTGAATATAGTCCATTCTGTGCCTTTAAGCTTATAGATTAAAACGCAGTTAGTTTTTTTTATTTAAAATAAGTCAATCAGCCGGAATCGTGGTGGAAGTGAGTATTCATTTTTTCGAGGAGGGTGTGTTCAGAGTACTATAACTCACGTTCTATTGGATATTTTTAGCTAAACATGCATATACATACTCATAAAATACATATAAATAAATGATGAAAAATTTAAAGTTCTATCTTTTTACTGGTCGTCAAAAAAAAAAAATATTCTCTAAGAATACTTAAAAAACAGGATGTCACATGGGTGAACCCCCTTAATCAACTATTTATTATTATTTAAATAATTTAAATACTAATTTTTTATTATATTCATCATCGAAGACATAAAAATAAAGTTTTTCGTATACTTTAAATAGTGTAACGTAATCCTGTCTGTCTTCCGCCTACCTACTTTGTCACTGTCTCTCTCATAACACCGCGGTATACTACACCAATAAATCGGCCTGGCTATTAAGAACGCAACCGAATTAATGTCTGGCAAATTAAATTTGTACTTATTTATGTATAAATAAAGTAATATTAAAGTTACAGACATTCTAAAATGGTTTGAAATTAATTATTTTTTTTAATAAAAAATAGCATCTGGCACATTATTTTCAACACCAAAAATGTCTGGCATTAATAAATTCATGTTGTTAATAACATTTTAAATTTAGTGAAAAAGAAAGATTTCTTTCTAAAATAATTTAAAAAATCAATATTTTTTCTTGTAAATATATGATGCGCATTAATAAACGCAACGTTTACTGGCAGCCAGATAGCCCGCACGCTGTTCGGAAGGACGTAGAGAAAGATATATTAAAGAATCAGCTTTTCTAAAATTCTCTCTCGAAAACGTTGCTAGCTCTTAGACTATTAGTATGTATTAAATATTGTAATGTTTTAACAATAAAATATTACAATATTTGATTTAACCTTCAAACCTTTTACATAAATATATCCAGGTTATTTCTCGAGCATGAATTTAATTATATTTTTATTATTTGCCTTTTAAAAAAGGGGGAAATATGTAAATTTATAAATACATATTTTTTTTTTTGTTATTTTTGTGAAACTTGAACTCAGATATATGTGGTAAGTTTAATGCTATTTCATTCAAAATCCTATACTTCTTGATAAATTATGAAATAACAACATTTTGATTTGGGTTACTAGAACTTTACTTCTTTTGAAACTTCTGTACTTGATTCTAATTTTTATTGATGCCTTCTAATATTTTTCAGTAGTTGATAAATTAAGCAGGTTTTATGAGACTATTTAATACTCATGCCTTAATATCCAAAATATTTTGATCATTTCTTTAACTCCTGTCTTTTTTAATTCTAGTCTCATTTTTATGATATACATTTTTTCGTATTTACCAGCGAGGTATAAAACTTAATACTTGCATGTACAAACATATTTACGCTATTTTCTTATGTTTATGAGCATTATTCCTGAATTTTCGTGAAAACATTTTGCTTTATATCCTATTATCATTTTATTTGAACAATGAATTAAATAACTTTCCTTCAACCACTGAATGAGTAATCATTATGATGTATTAATTATCTTAAAGCAACTTTTATTTACAATAATTTCTAGCATTGAACACAATTCACCTACCGCTATAATCATAAAAATTTCCTGCGATCAGTATATATAAAAGAATTACTCTAGATACGTATGTAAAGTACTTTTTATCCCTGTATAAGTGAGTAATGTATAAAACATTTTATCTAAGAATATGAAATCTAAAAGGTTTTATGTATAAAAATAAGTTACGTTAAGTTTTTAGTTGTTTCATATTTGGAAAAAAATATGAGAAAAATAGAAACAAGGGACACAAGGAAAATTTCCATAATATCATCAAAAAATAAATACTTTTGCCCCCAAAGCTCTTTTTAGTAAAATATATGAACTTTGTAATTAAAAGATTAATTTAAGAAACTAAATTACTTGAAAAACATAATCAATGGGTTTTAATATCTAAAGACAAAAAATGACACACTCTTCATATTTCTGTTCAGTTTCTTCATATCCTTTTTTTTTTCAAATATTGTTTTTCTTTTCTTTCTTACAAAAGATAAATTGAAAATTCTACAGTCATCAAAAGTATTGGGTGTTATGGTGAAACGTTACATATTTTGATTAGAATACTTCTCAGAAGTGATAAATCCATCACCTGAGAAAGCTAATACACACAAGTTTCGACATTATTGACTTTGATAAGTTACTGATAAGTAAAATAATTTTTTCTGTTTCTGTCAATAACATGCATGAACATTGAATACAAATCAGGACAGTAAGAGTTAGCAGCTTGTTTCTAGAAAAAAAATTAGTAAGTATTTTTACATTTTTTAACAATTAGATCGATATCAATGAGCTAAATTCAAGATATAATCACATGATAAATAAAATCACATGTTCTGTATCGAATTCAAAACTGGTATTAAACTTGTTCTTGTTGTACTTGTAATATTTAGATAAAATTTCGATAATTGGGTAAATATTTTCAAATATTAAGATTCTTTAAAAGGTTTATCAAAATCTTTAAAAAAAATTTATATTATACGAGTTTATTTAAATCGAATGCATTTTGTTTACTTAAGTGCGTAATTATTGTTGAAAATTTTATATTTTTATAAGAAAGTTTCTGCAAAAGCGAAAGTTGGCAACATTGGAGTAGATGAACTGATTGGCTGGAAATGCATTACGTTTATCTTGTGCCTATGACGTCACATGAATTTATGAATTGATTGACAGGAAACAAGTGGTTTTGTAGTGATCATGTGACTATGACGTAACTTTATTTTAGCCCATCGGATATGAATTTTGGGGAAAACAGCAAAAGATCAAGATAGTAAATTCCTAGCGGAAACTCAAAGTACTTTGGATAAATTTATCAAATTAGATGTTCAATATATACTATTATTTATCATATAACAGTATTATTACTATTATTTATCAAATAACATAGTTAACCTAGCATTTTTTTTTTAAAATTTCATAAGTTTGATAACATATTATTATCCAGCCACTATTTATATTAAATAACTAGCCGTTACCCACCCGCTTCGCTGGGTATTTCATGATGTTATATATATCAACTATTAATATCTAAGTCCTATCATTAAGAGTTCGATTGTATTGAAAAACATACTTATACCTGTAACTGTCGCCTCTTGATAAAAAAAAAGGGCAGAACTCGTCTTATTTGTATTTTCTAAAAATCTCTGAAATTGAAGTATAGAATGATGTTTGCATTTTCGTAACACTACAATGAGGTGGATTCCCGCAAAACCAATTTTCGGTGGATCTCTACTCTGTAAAATAAACATGCAAGCCAAATCTAACGGGGGGAAAACGAAATTTTTACTATCAATACCCCCGTAATCCTGTTGAGAATCGTTTTCCAAAATAACCGTTCTTGGCGGATTTCAATTCAAAAAAAGAAAAATGTGAACCAAATTTCATTATTATAATCATTAAAGAAGGAATTTTTTTGTCAGTACGCCCCAGTAACCCCCTGACAGACAGACAGACAAAAATTTTAAAAATTGATTTTTTGATATAAGTACCGTATATACCTTTAAATGCATTTAGTAACAAACTGCTAATTTGAAATTATAAACAGACACTTCAATTTTATTTATTTATATAGATTGGGATTATAATAACTATTGTTTAAATGTGACTAAAAAATGTAAATAAAAAAAAAAGAAAGGATTACAACTAACCGTAAAACTTATCAATTTTTTGTTTCTTGCATTGCTTTTTGCTTATGAAGCCTTGATTTATTATTTTTAAAAGTGCATCCGAAACAGCCGATGCTCTACTTAACTGAACAGTGAGATAAAACTATCATAAAAAAAAAATATGGCACGTGTCAGCGTATTATCATGTGCGCGTAACAGTGTTATGTCTCATGAAGAGCATCGGTCGCCAGTAACCAAAACAACGACTTCATTAGCTCAGCTTGGCGTTGAATTTGGTGTTCATCTTGGCATTCAGTTTCACGTTCACCCGTATAGTTTCCGTTCCCGTAAGAATACGGGAATAAAATATAGCCTATGTTACTCCCCGTTAATGTAGCTTTCCGTTAGTGAAAGAATTTTTAAAATCGCACCAGCCGTTTCCGAGATTAGCCGGAACAAACAGACAGACAGACAGATAGACAGACAGACAGACAAAAATTTTAAAAATTGATTTTTTGATATAAGTACCGTAAATACCTTTAAATGCATTTAGTAACAAACTGCTAATTTTAAATTACAAACAGACACTTCAATTTTATTTATTTATATAGATTTCCTGTTCAGCAAATTTGACCGGCTAAGATCATACATGAATTAAGTTTCATTATTCAAAAAAAAAATACACCCAATATTTGCATAAATATATTGAAGATATAATAACACGCATTCTTTTTTCTTTTATTTTCTCAAGAAATTCTCTCAATTCAATTGAACAAAGTAAGTTTTATCACTTTAAATGAGTTAGTTTTAACCTCTGAACTTTCTCTTTTTACATTTCCTTGGATTTTTAACAGCAGCCTTAACCGAAAGAAGTTTTCTCCCCTCGGACCGACATTTGTTTTATTGTGGTCAGGTTATTTACCGGAATATCACAATTTTTGCATACACTTGTCTACTGTTCATATTTTTACATGATTATCAAATCGTGATCTGCCTACTAAGGGTTTATTGCTTTGTAAACAAAAGATTTGAAACTTGTTCGTAAGTTTTCTTCATCGGGTGGAGTTGCTGTTATGGTGACCTCAAGTTAGACCTTCCAGGCATGATGTAACAGTAGTGATTATAGTGAGAAACCCACAAAGCGGTGATCATATATGTGTCAATCTATAAGTAATGAATTTAATTCCGAAAAGGAGAAATATTATTTTTTTCGAAACATTTTATTTTTTAGCACTATTCCACGATAAAAGTTATCTACTTCGGATAAAATCATTTGACTGCGTTTCATTAGATTTGATCAAACTATAAATATCTGTTTAGTTTTATTTTTGTGTTAACTGATGTATTATTGTATATAACGTGGCTATAATTTTTTTCATAGAAATAAATTTCTATTGAAACAACTTTTGTAACAGCTCTCGTATACCCATGTATGAAATGATCCCAGAAGTTACAGAAACAAAAACAAAATCGTGAAACGTGTTGTCATCTTATTGAAAAATTGCTAATAATACATCTCCCCATTGCAATTGTTATCTGTTTGCCTACATTGAGAGAGAAATATATACATTTATATATATCAAGCAATGTATAATTTTCTAAAATTAAATTAAGTATTGCTGAAATTATGTTCTGAAACTACAGCAAATGTTCAGTCAAACATTTAAACCGCTCATTCGGGCACCAAAAATGCTATTGCTTCATGTATCTCTAAAAAATAAAAGTTATATTTATTTCTTTTAAAAAACGCTTAGATATATCGCTAAGTTATAATTTTTGAATGATTTCATATTCCATTTATGACTAAGTGAATTTTTTTAATGTAAAATTTTTTTATATATGAATATATGTCAGATTTTGGACTTGTTTTAGAGTATTTTGTTATTAAGATCAACTCTCTCTTTTTGTCAGATTGTTGCAATGGTAAAAAAGATGAAGAGGCTTTTAGGAATTAAACATCCACATTTTTATTGATGACCAAACGAGTAAAGCGGCGATATAAACAGTACAGCACAAACACAGACAAACACATGCTCATTTAAGACTGTCACAAAAACATTCTTTTTTTTTCTCTCCAGAAATCTCGTCTTTTTTCGTTAAAGTTTACGGGAAGCTATTAAAAATCATTTGATGATTTCCGGTAAGGGCTTTTCTGATTGGTCAAGATACTCGAGTGATGCAAGATTGCATCATCCTTAATTTAAAAATGCTGAAGTTTTTGTTTTGGGGAGATAAGTTTATGGTTATATCCCGTTAGGTGGGTGAAAAAGAATTTAATTATCATGTGGAGTCTTGGAGAGCTCAAAAACATTATGGATTAAACTCCCTCAAGAGAACATTATAACGTGAATTATTACATTTATATATATATATATATTCTGATTAAATTAAAGAAAATATATTTTTATTTTAAGTACTAAGAATATTAATTTGTATTCTCTGTGTGTGATTCTCTTTCTCTCTCTCTTTGTATTTATTAAAATCAATTTTTGAATATTTTCTTATAATTAAATCAGACAATTGTGTATATAAAACTCTCCAACTAGTTTCCCTGCATATGATAAAGGCATACCTGATACATTTTATTTTTATGATCTCAGTTATAAATTTACGTGTTTTCATGGTTATAGAATAAACTTGTACAAAATTCAGAATCTAACAAGAATTATTGCTCTTTTTCGAGGAGTAACTTAGAAAGACTGCTGTTTTGAATATATCTAGCTGTTTTGTTATACAAAGTGCATAGTTTCGTGTAAATCTACGTAGCAGACTCAAGTATACATCCGAGAAGGCTTTTAAGATAATGATAGAAACTCTGACGCATACACAAATAATGCATAAAAAAGTTCAGCTAAAATAAGACAAAGGTTATTTCTTCACATGGAGTTTTTTGTCCACCATTCTTAAAGGGCATCAGCTAACTAAACCAAAAAGCTATAACTAAAAAGCCCTTCACAACTGAGTCAAGGCAATCCATTAAACAGAACAGGAATTACTTATAAGCAAGAAGGTTATCAATTTTTTTATGTATAGATTGGAACATTGTTCCTTCGAAACTTAATTTAATAAGATAATAAATTTCCATTGATTCAGGTAACTAAATTATGTTAATAAGTCAAAAGCAAATTACAAAATTGTAAGATACGAACAAAAAAATAAAAGATAAAGTTAAATTCAATTGATTGCATTCAGCATAGAATACAAATATTTGCAAAAGAAATTTGTATAGAGTAAATTTTTTTAAAATTTTTTTTTAAAGAAAATGCTGGAAATGTCAAATTTTTAAATGTAAATAGTAAAATTATACGTTTTTGAGCTGGACAGTAAACAGTGTTCATAACTTTTTTCGTATTTCTTAGACAGCTTCGCTTAAATCAAGGCGTTTAGGTAAAACACGGATCTTAAAAGCGTGTATAACTCAAAATTTGTTTTATGCGCAAGCAAATTTTCAAAAGCATACATTTATCTATACACTCATCAAGTAAGGAATGTTACTTATTTTGAAAAAAGAATTTTTCTTTATTTTTCTTCAAATTTCCATTGTTCTTATTACAAAGAGCTATCCTATTTAAGAGGTGTTCTTTCTTAAGAAGATTATAAAAATATAAAGATACTGTGAAAAGAAGATTTAAAATAACACGGCAACAAATAAATTTTATTTTCCCACTGCCCCCCCCCCATAGCTTTCCAGATATTAATGTACCAGAATATGTAAAATGAAAAGTAAACAGGGTCTACCTAATGAACGATTGAGTATAAATACTGATGATATTTTTTTAATATGCCGTCTTCGAACTACTTTCCCAGTAACTAAACTCTTAAATCAAAACGCTTAATGTATTCGTGAAATTTATAGTTCCTACAAATATTTCACATCTAATATAATCACCTAAAGCATAATTACGGTTTCATTTCATAATTTTTGTTACGATATATATTTTGAAATTCAATACAGATGATCTGCTTGTAAATACATAATCTTTAAATATCAATGGCAAAAATAAATTTTAATTTAGTCTAAGCATTTAGCTTTTAAAATACAAATTCCATTTGAATGGATTATTGTATTCTTTATTTATATAGCCAATTAATTGCAGTAAAAATTATACATCATATTATGAATACCACTCCAGTAATGGAATAAATCTGTCCGTATTAATTCAAAGATTTTCTCATTTAATACCTACATCTGCAATCGGAATGAGAGAGAGAAAAAGAAGAAATTTTTAAAATATGAAAATAAAATCCTTAGAAAAAAATTGAAAGCTCTAAACTTCATCCTAATACAGAGAAGAGCTGAGCGAGTCGATAAAAAGATCAGATCAAAGACTAAAGAAATTAAACAGAATGTTAGAAAAAGAAAGCAATCGAATAAAGGGAAGAAGTGATAGATATCGGGAAGAAACGAGCTCCACAGAAAGTAAAAACCAACAGAGAACTTCCGAAAAAGCTTTACTAGAGATAAGAAAGTAGCACGCGCGTTTGTATTGCCTTGAATTGGAATTAGGGTTAGGTGGTTTGTACTGAATATAAGAAGAAAGCTATATTATTCAGGAAAATGATTGTATTGATTAAACGAAGAAACCAATCGGTAGAAAAATGATGACAATGATGCATTTTATATTAAAAAACTTTGAAAAAGATTTTTAAAAGTGTCATCAATGCTTAATTTTATGTATCAACTGGATTCCTCTTTCTTGTATACTAGCTGGAATACCTGTTCTTCGCATGGATTAACTTTTTAAAATAAATCTTTACAATAAAGCAAAAAAATCATAAGACTTTAATATTGGCAACTTATATAACGATCACCAAAAAAACTCAATTAAGTAGAAAGTTAACCCATTGGCAGTAGGCCGTGGTAACTGAGTTGTCATGGCCTTATCGAGTCCTGGAGCCACTTAAGACCCAACGTTTATAGGATCTGACGCACGTTATATCTGTCTACGCGTTATATCTGACTGTGGCGCTGTGATCACATTTGTGTAGCTTGTGTGCTTGCTTGTGATCACATTGTGTGCTTGCTTGCTAGCTGAAGCTAGTAGCGTAAGGTCGTTTTGAAACATCATAGCTTAGCACAAAACTTGTTTTTTTTTTTAAATTTATTTGCTTACCATCGTTAATATGCCCAATCGTCATCGTCTAGACAATATCATAAGATGGCGGATAGTTGAAAGACTCGAGGCGGACCAATCACCGGCCATCGGAGTTTCGAGAAATATGGTATTCACTCAGTTCAAACAATTCACAGAGACAGAAACAGTGGTCCGCCGACCTGATCAAGACCATAAAAGAGCAACAATGTCAACTCAAGACCGTTATTTGAGACTTCTATCCAAAAGGGATAGGTCCACAAGAGCAACACATCTATCTCGCCACCTCTTACATCTTACAGGTCAGTGAGTGGAGTTGCATCCTATCTCAAATTTTTCCGTAAATCATAGGGACCAAATATCATATTTATGTACGATAACACCCTCCCACCATAGAGCTCAGTTGGTGGACGAATACCCCCAATTTGGTGATATTCAGTGATTAGAGTGGCCTGCTATGTCCCCTAACCTTAAGCCCATCGAACACGTATGGGACGTCCTTAGACTCTCAATTACAGCTCGAAGACCAGCTCCAATGACCATCGTTGAGCTCAAGAGGGGCTTGGTGCAAGGATTGGTGCGATTGCCACAGGGGTTGATAAGGACCCTGGTAAACAGTATGAAACATCGATGCGAGAGTTGTGTAGCTGTTAGAAGCTATCATACAACCTTTTACACATGTTTTTCTCTGACAGCTGCTTTTCTGGGCAAGTAACTAATTTCCTTATTTACGGTGGAGGTTGTGCCTGTTTATGTTTTCCCATATATTGGTCTTATATCGGATGATATTTCGGCAGTTTGGCTTTATTTGTTCTGTTAGTTCTTTTTTTATTGCAAAAAAAAAACCATTTGTCCCTTAAATTGTTTTCACCAGCGTATTATATATTTCTCTTTGCGCAAATTAGAATATGTAATGGTTAATATCAAATAAAAAAAGAGAAGGAATAATATACATAATAAAGCTAATATATAACATTTTACTTTTAGGTACATGCCAGAGGGAAACCTTAATCGGTAAAAACCAATATTTAACCATAACCAGTAAAATAACTCACTGAAAGGTGAAAATAAAAAAAATTACAATTTTATTAGACTCAAACCCAAACAAAATAAGATTATAAGATAGTTTTTTTCTAACTTTAATTTTAAACATTATTGCGTTAATAAGAATAATCCATTCCTGTTTGTGAAACATTTGCGTCATAACTGTAGAGACATTTTTACCGAAAACTAAATTATCAATATGTGCAGTTTTCGTAATCTTTTTATTTATAATTATACCATTACACACAACAAGCTTGTAGGTTTTTAATGTCTACCATAAACCCTTTCTAAAAAATTGTAGAGATCTGCCATCATACTATATAAAGATAAAATGAATTTTTAAGAATATATTTTCTTCGGAAAGAAAAAGAACTCCTAATAATATAAAAAAGACGTTTACATCAATAAATAAATGTAATAATTAACTTACACTTTTTTTCGAGGGATCGTATAATTTATAATGGTCTTGAGCCCTTCAAGACTTCGCGTGTTCAATAATTTTGATTTTCTCGCCTAACGGGAACCAACCACGACTTGATCTCTCAAAAAAACTAAACAGTTAGCTTTTTAAACCAGTATAACACTATCTTGCCTCACCAGCGTATGCGGACTAATCAGAAAGACCTTTACCGGTAACCATGTGATTTTAATAGCTTCCGGTTGACCATGTCTATAAATAGATGAGATCTCCAAAACTATTAGTTTTTAGGGCTTTGTGTATGTCGTTATTTCGCATGTAGCGAGGGGCTTTGACGATCATTCGGATTCGTTTATCCGTATGATCGTCAAAGCCACTCGCTACATGCGAAATGACGATATACACAAAGCTCTAAAAATTAATAGCTTTTAAGTACATATGCAAAAAGTAGCCATTAACTTTTTCAATGCTCTTCTCAATGGCAATGACTTTAATATGATTAATTTAAATGCCTACAATGTCAATAATAAAACTAATAGGCCAAGGAGAATCCTTCCGGACTCCTACAACCCACCATAATTTTTTCTGTTTATCGCAATGATTTCTTAATTATTGCACCCATAGTAAATTTATTTAATTTTTATTTTCTTATTTTATATTTTTCTAAATTTTTGCTCTACTGGACAAGCTCCTTCTACTTTCCCTTTTTGAATTTGTATCCTCTTTGGGCAGTCAATCTGAGTTTATTTCCTCACCCACCATCGACCAATCAGAGAGCAGAATCTTAGCTCTCACCCAGGTCAAAACTTACCATCAACGTCAAGTCAAAAAGACACTTCCCCAGATCTCCTCGCAACATCCAATCACCTGCATGCCACTCCGCAGACTGTGTAATTCCACCTAACGTCGACTCCATAATCAAAGACTTTCATGATATGGGATTGTGTTCACAGTCCAGATGCCAAGGAATAAACAGCCATCAATCACCATCAACGAAGAAAGCTTTTGGCCTTTGTATTGCTTGTCCGCGTGTTTGTTGATCGTGTCGGCCCTCTGTGTTTATGATCGTTAATAAATGTAATTTTAGAATAGCACATGTTTCCTCATCAATCCTTTAACGACTGAATCAATGAAAATAATTGATTCCATCATAAAATGTCCTATTACAAGTTAAAAATGCCTTAAGTCAAACCAAATTATCACATACATTTATTTAAATGGAAAAAATGTATGAAGAAAACTTTTTTCAAAAAACAGCTATCAGAGTCAAAAAGCAGAGATAAACAATAAGAAGAGAAATACAATAAAACAAATGTACAAATGTATAGGACTGAATGTGACGATGCCTTTTTCAGAATACAAAAAGCTCCCGCACCGTGTAATTTAGTGTAAAACGCGCAATTTAAGTCAATTCCTACTTTGATCAACAAAGAAACATTTTATTTTAGTTACTTTTTATTAAATAGTTACAATTAATATAAATATGTATATACATATCACAGAATCACAATATTAAATGACAAAATAGAAATCGATTTTCCATTTTCCATTCTATATATGGTGTTGGACTATTTTGTTTGTATGTTTTACCATTTATATAATCATTAATTAAATTTAATTATTCTAATAAAATAGTATAGTAAAAACGAAATCACATTCACATTAATTAGGCCATTTCAGGTGTGATTCTCGAACGCACCACTTTTGGATTAGAGCCCAACCCGCTATCCATTGCGTTAGAGGGACACGTCTGATCAACATAAATGTGTTTAGATTAGAAAAAATTCTGTTTCATTAATTTCAACTGGTTTTATTTTATTTTATAAAATTATCTCATTTACTTGTGACTCAAATTCTACGTAATAATGACTATTTCACTAGCCTTAGTACATTTACTAGGATATGACTAAGATATGTATTATCAAAAGAAATTGAGATTTCCGGAAAATAAACAAGTTTCCAGAAATAAACACACCTGCGCTCTTTCCTTTTCTTTACTTTCTTTTAATTTTTATCGCCATTTCAGTAGTTAGCAATTTTAATCAAAAATTGTATAAATAAAAAAACTTCTGAAAAAAAATGAGTTTTTCTCTATTTTTTATTGAAAACGATATTCGTTAAAACATAAATAGTAAGAAAAACCATTGATCGAAATATAATTATTTCATAATTTTATTTCTTTGTTGATTGTTAAATATGTATTCAGTTATTTAATAAAAGATTTTAATGAGTGAAGTATTTTAAAGGAATCATTTAACAGAAGTTCATGTTGTCTACTTTAAGTATCTATCAAATATTTATAGGGAAAAAATTTCTGAGCAAAATAGAATGCGCTAAACTGAACGACACATTTTCAGTTTTCTTTTTTTTAATTCAAAATAAAGGTATTTTGTAACTGGTTTAATGATGCACATTAAAGATGTTAATAAATGGCTGTACTAGTTAATGCTACTTGTATGTAAAGTTGAATAAATTTTACATAATTATTGAAATGATGTTTTTGTCGTAATTTTTCCTTTAAAGGAAGATTCGGTGTATTTTACGCTGGAAAGTAACCCTGGTATTGAGCATTTTAAGAAGAATTTTAAATCAAAAACTGAAAAAACATGAGATAAGATTAAAATATTTCTGACAGGTAGCTTCTAATGAAAATTCATATATATATATATGAATGAAAAATATGTAAAAAACATAAAAGAGAACATGTAAGAATAAATAACAGAAAAGAAATCTTAAAAATCATATATATATAAAGGAATCCAGCAAGTCAAGAAGCAATTTCAGACTTTTAACCAAATAAATAGGGTTAAACTATTTTGAAGGTACCAACCTACCTGCTTTGAGATTAGGTAGATCAAAAATTCCAAGTAGAATGTACCGTAAAATCCTGCGTAAGACGCGCACCTACACTTTCCAAGCTGAAATTTTTAATTTGTAGGTATATTCTCCGCGTATAACGCGCACCCCTATCCCCTTTTTACGAAGAAACATGAAATGTACTAGAGCAATGCTCTTATGTTTTGAAGTCATTTGTTCCAGGTACTATTCCCAGCTTTATAAGAAAAAAATGTACTCTTAGAACTGCAACCCCTTACGTTCATTAGGTATATCATTTCGTATATATTGTATTTCATATATTGTATACATACATATATATATATATATATATGAATGTCTTGAAATGTATGTAATTTGGCGCGCGTGTTTGACGAAGGTACATTGTCATTTATTTCTCATTTGGATAGCATTCTTACATGTAAGTTTTGGCTTAGTTTTTCCTTAACAAAATTATTTTTAATATTCATGTCTTTGTAAGAAACCTATCCTTTCATATTTCAATTTTATTTTACTGTCTGATGCAAAATACATGAATGTTAGTTTTAGGCCTTACTTTTCAACATGGCTCTGTTTTTTCTATTACGGCGAAAATTTCTGCTGTACGGGGAAGGTGGATCCGTGAAGTATACTTAACCCTAATTTTGCTGGTTCTAATTCAGCAACAGCTATATAAATCATAATAGTCTCCATTTTAGTCCATAGGCTCTTTCGGTTTCTTCCATTTTAAAGTTCTAACTCTGTTTCATGATTTATACATACGTTTATTTAAATCTAGTACAATATTCATTTCCACCAATTATATTATAGTTATGTTTCTTAGAATCTGGTTTCTATCTTTTTTTTGTTGGTTGCATAATTTTGTCTTGTTATTTTTCATTTTATTATACTATATATATATATATATATATATATTATTTATTTTATATATATATATATATATATATATATATATATATAATTTATCATGCATGTAAAAAATACTGGCTATATATTTTCATCGAATTTTTTCAAATTGGAGGCCTTTTAAAAGGCTAACTTTTTATTCCGAAGGAATATTAATATTTTCCCCCATATATAATATTCCCCCTCAATTTGGAAAATTTCGATGAAAATATATAGCCAGTTTTATTTTGTGTAAGTTACACATATGATAAATTATGTAGTGTTTTACACGCATGACATGTTTTTCTGAATATCATGTTTCGATGAAAGTGACTGCACCAATACGTGGATGGCTCTTAAATTATTCATATTTTTTGTATAGAAAAATTCATAAAACTCCTTGCTTGAAAATATTTTATCGATTGAGTCTGTATCTTATAAAAGACCTTGATTCACTCAATATATATATATATATATATATATATATATATATATATATATATATATATATATATATATATATATATATATATATATGTATTATAGTTGATTTTGTCATTCACTCACCCAGCAAATGACGAAAATTAGATACTTCGATAACTATTGGCTTAAAGTTATGCGTATGCTTAAGAAATCGCATCTTGAAATGTATTAACGTTTCATTTTTAAAAAAGCAAGGTTCATTAGTTTTTTCCAGTGACACAAAAAGTCTGTACCTCAAAGGATAGATAGACAAAATCAGATATAAATTTGCTCTTTTCCGATTAACATTCTAAATATTCAGGTTTCAAACACAGATTAATAAAAATGCAAAAAGAGTTAGAATAATGCTTACTTGAAAACATAAGAATAACTGAATGCAACAGAAAGCACAATACATCTTAGTTTGCATTCAATTAACTGATGTAACAATTCGTGTGTTTAAATAGTAGTTCATCTTAAATTGGTTCAAACATCTGTTCTACTTTTACAACATATGTATATTTATCTTATAACCATGGTAACTGCCCAATATTGTTGATAATGAGGCAGTAGGTATCAAAAAACTAAATCCAAATAAAAGAGATTCTGCAGTATTTAAGTAATAACAATTAAAGGGAATGTAAGTTGCGTAAATATAATAAAGTTTCGACCCATTTTTGGGTATGTTTTCCTTAATTTAAATATCATGACCATTAATGAATAATACGTGATATTTTTAGTAATATAAATAAAGTACAATATGGTAGTATATTAAACAATTTATGTCGAATGCATTACCTTAAATAAGTTTTTCTTAACATTTATTCATGAATTATTTTTAATTTTAAATTTTAACAATATGTGTAACATTTGAACTCAGTAAAAATACTATTACTGCACATTTCAATATGAAACTCTTTTTTTTTTAAGTCCCAGTTACGGAACATGAATACAGGCTCAACATATGTCAAAGAACACCATGATATTTCAATTATTCTACTTACAGGAATAAAAATTGATGAAGATGTAAGCATTTCAAAAACCATTTACCAATAAAAAAATCTGAAAAAAATTTTAAATAGAAGAAAAGGAACAATATTATTTAGAAGACTTTGTTTATTTTAATTTTCGATGACATCCAAAATTGGTTTTTAAAGTTTTATGTGCAACATTAATTATATGGTGTGTGGGTGGGTGTGTCAATAGTTAAGAATTACAAAAATACTTTTCATGACATCATAAAAATTTTTATTTTAAAGTGAAAAGTCATATATATACACACACACAACCTCTCTATGAGATGCAGGATACTGAAGTATAAAAAAAATCTCGCTCTCTATCTCTCTCTTTGAACAAATTACTTCGAAGTTTCTGACTATATTTCACAAGGAGAAAAGAAACCATAGTGTCAAATGTTACAACGGTATAAACTCTTGTCTGCTTTAAAATAAGACTAAACAAAGGAACTTGTAAAACAGCCATATAATTTGACATCTGATGCAATAATCATGGTATGCGTATATGTGAAGTTGCTCAATAGTTAAGAATAGTTTTTATGATTTACTCGCGATATTATTATATTTCTTAAACTCTTTTTCTTTTCTAAAACTTAAATGAATGCAGGAAATACTTTTGTTGTGAAAAATGTTCGGAACAAAAATTTCCCAATAATCCCAAGAAACCAGAACAGTAAAAAGATGAAGAATGGAAATACGATTATATTATGAAGTTTACATTACAAACCTCTAAAAACTTTAGAAAAACTATTCATTTTTAATATCGAAAATTAGGATTTTCATTTATTAATTTTTACTTGAACTTTTAAGGTATTATTTGTAAGAAATAAACATATCTCTAGAATATTAAAAACTCAATTTAATCTCTTAAAATTTTAAATTTTCATAACATTTCTTTTGTTTTATCTTAGAGTTTTAACCATGGATGGTATACTGATAATTGGCTGCACAACACCTTTGATTCTTTTCATTATTATTGGATGGTTCATTTGCCACAGAAGACGTAAACCACAAATTCGCAGTTCTCTTGTCATTGCCGAGTGCTTACAACCTCAAGTGGTTTGCAGATCTGTACCATGCCAGCATCCCTATTATAGGGTGATTTCTGAATACAGCGGACAAAAGGCACCTCAGGAAAATGCATCATCGACGGAAAAAGTACGTTGGTCTATTGCTCTTGTCTATTTTAGTTCTAATTCAGTTACTTCTTTACAATATTAACCAGGAATATATATTTATTCTTATTACTCATACGAAACTTCAGGAAATTTTTTAAATTATTAATTATTATTTGCTTGATTATTTGTCTAACATTGTTTGAAAGTAAACAAAAAATAACAAACCCTTAGTTTAATCCAATACATAAGCTAATTTCAATTATTTCTATAGAAAATTTCATTCTAATAATTTATAAAAGTTTGTGGCAGTTGATAAGTATTCATTTTTTTAAAAAAACTACAAGGAATTTATTTAATATTTTTATTATGGTCTACGCTATAATAACATTTTTAAAACTTTTTGTAGCATATTTTGTTCATAGAATAGGATTCTTCTATTTTCCAAAATATATTAACTTTTCGTAAACGAGAATTTTAATTTTCCAGGAATTAAAAAAGTTACATAAAAACTAATTATGTATTTATGTCAAATTTTTAAAATTATTTTAATAAAAAAATGGATTTTAAAATTAATTTATTTATTCCAAATCAGAGGTCCAATTTAAATATATAAAGTTTAGTTGATTAATTTAAATACTTTGATTGATTAAATTCAATCATTTTGTTTACAGCATAATGACTTCATCATCTAAGACACAGCAAAACGTAAGTTAAAAAAAAATTCTATTTTCTTAACATTTTTTTTTGTCTTCCTATTTAACTTAGCATGTTTTAGTTTAAGTTATTTTAAAATACAGTAAAATCTCTCCGGCGTATAATGTGCACTTGGAACACAAAAATGTGATCGAAATGTACGGGTGAAAGTTATATGCCTCAGTATAAAAATGATAGCTTCAAAAATAAAAAAAGATGTAAGCATTAAAAAAATTAGACTTCCACATAGATCGGAATACTGTTTATTTAAAAGAAATGGCATACATAATGAACTTAAAGAGTTGTAGTTCTAGAAGAGTATATTATTTTTTTTAATTCTGTATACCTTGAATAAAAATGACTTCAAAACATTAGAGCATGCACACATACATTTTAGGTTCCTACTTAAAGAAGAGGGAACTTTTTATACAGCGAATATATCTTAAAATTAAAAAGTGCAACTTGAAAGCATAAGTGCACTTTGTACACCGGTGTGGTTATACGCTAGATTTTACGGTGTATATTTTATACATTTGTATAAAAACATACATATTTTAAAGTATTGCGTTTAATTTTCAAGCTCCCTTTAAACTATAGTAAATTCAAGAGAATTTAATTAATTAGTATTTTTGGCATCAAGTCAATAATATTTCAGAAGAAAAAAATGTTTAAGAGTGTACATCTAAAAGCATAATCTTTGTGAATATAAAAAAATCTCATCACCTTTCTGCAAATAAAAATAATGAATGAATGCAATTAAAAGTATATAAAGACAATTTTCTATAGGCTTTTTTCTTAAAATCTGATCACAAACATTCTTGTTTAAATGTCTAATAAAAAAGAAAGCATACAAGAGCTTTTTCCCAACGCTTTCTTTAAAAGTTCTTCCAATTTAAAGTTTCTATCTTAACTGTGTTAATTTACTTTGACAGGAAGATACCGTTTCAATCCCCGAGAAGATTAACGAAGCTGATTGGTACAGGAGGTTAAGTTTAAGCAGTATTCCAAGAAAATCCAGTTTACCGGCCTCTCATTCCAGAAGATCAAGTACATCGGATGCTGATCGAACATTTGTGCGCTTTGCAAAGCTAAAACCTCCCATTCTTGCATGAATATTTCAATGCAATATCAACTATGTGTGTGAATAAACTCTGTACATATATATTTTTATTTTGTGATCGTGGAATTTCTTATTCGTTTTGAAACTTTCCTTGAAATCAAGTTCTTGTATTTTAAAATATATTCCAAAAACATATTAGATAAATTTGAGTCCTTTAAGGCAGTGTGGTAAATATACTTACTACATCAATTAAATCTTTTTTTAAGTCATCTTCATCTGTCTAATTTGCAATTTATTTTACACATTTTGTAGTATTTCCAAGCATGTTTTATACAATTTCTGTATTTACTATGTACAGATCTCTGTTTTCATAAATTTAAAGAGAAATTATATGTAAAAATTCTTAAGGTATGCAACAACTTTTTTTAAATTTTTTGTTATTTTTAGATTTGTTTAGTACATTTTTTTAAAAAAATGCTAAAATTAAGAAGAGAAGAAAAAATTATTATTACTAAAATGGGGAAAAATTGGTACAAATTTACGAAAAATAACATAAACGCGGCCCATTCTGTACCAAACGTTTATGAACAATTTTTCAATTCTGATGCGTTTCTATGCTATTCATTTTTGAAATGAACTTCAGGATAAGAGATATTTTAATTTTTATAAAAACTAGAGCACTTTTTCTTAGTTATTATATAAAATTGCTTAAAGTAACAGTGCTTATATTCACATAAAGGACTGTAAATTTTGTAATAAAACAGTGATTGTGATAAATCTGAAGGTTAAAACACGTCTTCTATTATACAAAACATACACAAAACATTTCAGTTCATTATTTTAAAAACTTTTTGAGCAATCGCTGTTCCTGTCTGAACATTTTCAAAAAAGCACATTTTGAGTAAAACGCGTTTTAAAGTATGACATATCTTGCTTAAAGTATGACATCTGCTTTTACTAAAACAATGTAGTTTTGTTCTAGTTAACGGAAAATAATAAACTTGATATTTTTATAAAGCTATTGAGATGGGCTATAAAATAAATTGTAAAAAAATTTGTCAATTTTCGGCAAAATGTTAAATATTAGGGCAGTCGGATATGTATCATCATCATCTAAGAATATAAAATATTTGTAGTTCATTATTCCTTCTGAGGTCGTGATATTTACAAAGTATATTTTAGAAATTTTATGTGGAGAGAGGTAAAATGAAAACAAAAGGTATATAAATGATTTTCAGTAGCACACAATGGGTCGTGGTAAACATATTCCCACTAAGCAAAGGAGTCTTGAAAATCAAAATAATTTTAGCTGATAAGTTAAACTAATTCCTTTTCTTAAACCAATCTCGTCCCTAAAAATTTTTTAATGTACCATTGTTAGTATCCATTAAAAAGTTAATTATTTTATACAGAAAATAAATTAGTGTGTTAATTCAAATAAATTTCAAATATAGATTTATTTTAGTTACATGATTTAAGTATGCAAATTGTTGAGGTCTTGCTGAATTAGTATATAGTAGTGGTATTCAAGCTGTGTTCCACGGAACCCTGGGATTCCACAAGACTTACCCAAGGGTTCCTCGAGTCACAGTAAAAAAATAGAAAAGAAACTTATAAATATGAATGCAAAAAATGGAATCACGTTCTCTATGAAATTTGTATAGTTACTGGTATCTAAAACTCCTCCTATTCATTAAAACTGAAGATTTTATTTATATATAATAACTTTATTTTTTTTTGCGTCACTTTTTAACTTTTATTATAATATAATAAAATAATATTAAAACATTTTATCTTTGTATATCTATACTCCTAAATTTTATATTGCAAATTCACACGCAAAATACTCAGTACACAAATATAAACATTTTAATGCCATTCAAAAAATTATGTTTGAATGAAATACACTCACTTCCAAAAGTTAAGCACGGAGAGGAAAATGCTAATTTCCCGAAGCCAATCAGAATTGAAGAGGATGGAATTCGCTGCAGAGGTAGATGGAAGTATGCAAATATGTTAGGTAACAGCCAATCGTGCTTTCATGTCAAGAAATGTGCAAAAAGGGAAGTCTTATAAGAAGCCAGCTTTATGAAGGGTTACAGAAGTTGATTGTAAGTGCTGATAGAAGGTGTTTAAAACTTTCGTACAATTTGTTTTCAAGACATACGTATTTCTATGACTTCCAGAAAACGAATGGTAAATTCTGAGCGCAGGCGTGCTGTGGGGCGCATTGAAGCAGGACAGTCGATCACAGATGTTGCTCTTTTCTTCAGCGTTCATCATTCTGTAATTTCACTTTTATGGAAACAATTCCAAACCACACAGACAGTTGTCCGAAGGCCCGTAGGCGGTCGCCCAAGGGTTACAACCCCTCGGAATATCGATATATTGCTATTGTAGCCAAGCGGAATCGCAGAGCGACCTCCACACGTGTGACATCTATGGTTACAGCGTCCATTGGTAAGGCTATATCTGCAGCTACTGTACGCCGAAGATTACATATGAATGGACTGTATGCCCGGGTACCTCGAGATTGTGTTCCTCTATCCGTCCAATCAAGAGGGGTACGATTAAAGTGGTGCCGAGAATATGGCAATTGGACTGTGTCTGACTGGGACAATGTCATGTTTACTGATGAGTCAAGATTTGCTCTGGAGCCAGATGACAAGCGTATAAGGATATGGCGTAAACAAGGAACACGGAATCAGCCCCAAAACATCACCGAACATCACGCATTCCGAGGCGGAAGCATTATGGTGTGGGCAGGGATTTCATTAGGATACCGCACCGACCTGCACATCTTTAAACAGGGTTCTGTGACGGCTGTTCGGTATCGAGATGAAGTCCTAGAACCCATTGTGAGATTGTACGCTGCAGCAGTTGGCCCTACTTTTGTTTTAATGGACGATAATGCACGTCCCCATAGAGCTGACATCGTCGATGACTACCTGGAGAGTGAAGGGATTGCGCGTATGGCGTGGCCAGCATATTCGCCCGACCTTAATCCCATTGAAAATCTTTGGGATGCTCTCGGCCGTGCTGTATCTTCACGTTTCCCACCTCCAGCCACTCTTATTGAGCTGGAAACTGCTCTACAAGAAGAATGGCGATTGCTTAATTCTGCGGTGGTTGACCACCTAATTGAAAGCATGGTCAGAAGGTGTAAACTTTGCATACAGATGAGAGGGGATCACATACCCTATTAATGTCCTTTTTTTCATTTTATGCTGTTCATTTTCATTTCAACTGTTTAAGCCTCCAGTATGACATTATCTGATAACTTACAAAAATTTAATATTGTTTTCATTTCTGTATATAATTATTGATTTTGTTTTATGTATAAATATATATGCTACTTTTCTGCCAAATTTTGTGTCAATCAAAGCAGTATTTGTTGATTTTTTTCGTTTTACATCTTCGTACTTAACTTTTGGAAGTGAGTGAATATTTCTCAATGTGAGTCGCTACAAAAACAAAGTATTAAAATAAATTAAATTTGGAATACTCTATAATGCGATTGCATATAATCTTTATAGACTTCGACTTCGACAGTTTGTGTGAAAATAAATTATAGTTTTTAAAAAAACTAAAAAACACGCTTTTATAATCATTCGAACTAAAAAGTAAAAAAATAATTCTTAATATAAGAATAAAATGATGAACGAGAAAATTAATGTCATTGGGGGTAAAAACGTGGGGTGTTCTATAAATATATCAATTGTTATAGTTTCCAACTTCTATTCCGAAATGCTGAGTTAGTGTAAAAATGTAGTACAAAGCACCCCACGCTTTTACCCCAATGACAATAATTTTCTCGTTGATTATTTTATTCTTATATAAAGAATATTTTTTTACTTTTTAGTTCCTTTCAGTATAAAAGCGTGTTCTTTAGTTTTTTTTTAAACTATAATTTATTTTTCGTTTTTTAATTCGATCTACAATAAAAGCGTGTTTTTTAGTTTTTTAAACTATCATTTATTCATTGTTGAATTTATCTTTGACTTTGATATTTGGAGCCGGAATTACGTGTCTGCTGGAATTAGTCTGGCTCTTCAATGGATATTAATTAAAGGGTCTGAAGTGTATTTATTCTCTCCGTTTACGGGGCCTCGATGTAGTCCAGTATCGTTATATTAGATACCGTCTCTATAGAACAGGTCAAACAATTAAAAGTGTGTTAAGTAGAAAAAATTCGAATTAAAAAAAATTTAATGTACCATGTTTTTATAACGGACTAAAAAGTATAAAATTCCTCCTTTTCGTTTTTTTTTTCTTTTTTCACATTTTTATGCATTGTTATCTGCTTCTGAGCTATGGTCCAAATTTCAAATCTGTAACTCATCGGAAAGTCACACAGTTTAAAACCAATTACAAAATTCCACCCGGACAGACATTCAAGAAAGTGAGTTAATAAAAACATGGTAATATTAAGTGTCAATCGTATTATTCCCTTTTAAACGTATTGCTATAATGTAAATTTGTATCACTTCTAAACATATTGCTTTATAAAAATAAAAAATATTTAGCAGTTAGAACATAAGTTTTTTTTTTCACATGCCCAAGACTTTTTTTATTTTCAGTTTCAGAAAAAAGTTTATATTATGGTAAGAAATTGCTAACGCGCACCCACCCTCCACTTTCTCACATAAAAAACTCTTTTTTTGCTTGTTTTATTCGTATTAACCATAAGTGTATTTTACACTTGCATATAATTAGCTTTAAATTAAAAGCACTCGCTTTTAGGGTTACACCTTATTCTTTTAGTCGCCAAATCTGGAAATGGTATATGGAATTTGTCGCTAAATATGAAAATGGTATATGCAACAAATCGCCAAATCTGGAAGTGGTATATGGAATTGTCGCCAAATCTGATTATCGTTATTCCTGACGATCCTGGTAAGGACAATGGAATGAAATTATGAAATCATTGTATTGTCATCGGTCCTTAACAAGTCTGCAAAATTTCGAATTAATCTGACCTTTTAAAGTGGGTAAAAATCGAGTTCAAAGAATCCGTCACATGCAAGTGAATCTTATAAAAGCGTGTTAGAAAAAGAAAGCCCATATCCAAGTTACTAAATATAAAGCACGGGTAGATGACACTTGGATCACAAATTAATATTATTAATGAGCAAATGAAATTAAAAAATTTGATTAGAATTTTTTAATATAGTAAATTCAATACTTTTTTTAATTGCCTTTACATAAAGTACCTATAACAAGTTGATCTACTTTAAATATTATTTTGAGATATATCCCTCTAAGTATGTATGTGGAATGGGGTTCCACGAAAGCACTTTCTAGTTCTTGGGGTTCCCCCAAAACACCTCCAAGTTCAAAGGGTTCCATGAGTTGAACAAGTTTGAAGACCACTGGTATAAAGCTAAGATAAAAGGTGATCAATAGCAGTTTTTTCTTCTACGTGTTCCAAATTTTTGAATAAAATCTTACCTTATTTAAATATTTGACAAAAAATATCAGTTGATTAAAGTTTATTAATTCATAAAGGAGAATAATGAACTCATTTAATAAATTTTGAACATCAATTTTTCTTTTTTTATCACTCTATGAGTATTCGAACAGCAAGTTTATCACAATAGCAGAAGAAATTAGATATAATGTTTAATATTAATGAAAGTAATGGTGTGTTTAAAGATTAATAATATGCATAACTTAGTTATTCAGGACAACATAAGTTGACTGAATAAGTAAGCTCATATAAAAAAAATGACAAAAAGTACTTAAAATATCTTTATTTTATACATACATAACTTAAATAACATTTAAAAAGATTGGAGTTAAAACATAAGTATTTTTTTATTTTAATGATACATTTTTAAAGAATATATCTAGAAGGTATCAATAAATATAAATACTGAGATCCAAAACGTTAATGCAAACAAAACAGCTGTTTATGTGCGAAAACAATACGTATAATAATAGAATGGTAAAGAGTTCAATCATTTTTTTCCATGCATTTTCAGGATTCAATTGGCAGTAGTTCGTGGATGTATTTCATCTTTCCAATATTAAAATCTGCAACAGTATTTCCAGAGCCATAGAGAACCCATTTTGTAGTGAGAAGTCCTTCCACCCCAACTGGTCCTCTGGCATGAATACGAGCTGTGCTGATACCCACTTCAGCACCTACAGTTATTTAAATAGTTATATTTAGCTAAATAAGAGCGTCATCATAACATAATTCTCATTTTTTTCTTAAAGATATGAAAACGTAGATTAAAGAAAGCTTATTTTACTTTACACACATCAGATGTACAGTAAATTTTTTAAAACATGAAACAAATTTTTAATTAATAGATAAACAAAAATTAATTTTAAAATTTTAAATTAATAGCCAAAAATAAGTTTGTAGGAACTTGTACAGAAAAATTTATATTTGCTTGGAAGTGAGTGTACATTTACATGCAACACTATAAATTTATACGAGGGTGACAGACCTCTAATTTTGAACCATGGTTAAGTGACACGAACGGCACCTGAGCAGGAACCCCCCTCCCAACTTCCACACTGTACCAATGGGAGAATGGTTGAGACTCGACAGATTTAAAGCGCATCGGCCACCTATACAAGGCAGGTCTTCAGCGGCACTAGGCTCGAACTCATGACATGGATGCCACGAGTTCGCGATCTTGACCGCTAGACAACAGCGGCCATATATTTGCTTGGATGCTTAATAACTTATTCGAAGAAAGTTTCTATATCTGATCTATTTTCCTCCCCAGAGGAAGGCACCTGAGCTTTGACGATGCAAAATTGTACTAAGAGTTTAATTTTGCCGAAATCCCCCAAGACAAACAGGCACTCTAGGGATCTTTAAGATGTCGCATAATCATACGACACGGATGCTGTCGACGTTTTGCATCACGAAAATCCACCGACTTGGGCAGGAGTCGGGCCAGTGCCTTACCAACTCCGCAACCCAGCCGGCTAGACTTCAAATTAGAGCCTAATAATCTAATGTGAACTTTTCTGTTACTTTAAAATTAAAAGAGTTACGTTTGAATGTTTTAAATAAAAATATATAGATTCAATACATAGATCTGTTTAAAGTAGATATATCAATTTTTGCTGTTCTTACTTGGTAAAATCACATAGTTTTATACTGATACTAGAGTTAGGAGTACATTTACTAACTGATATACTAATTTGTTAATCTCTAAGGAAATGAGAAAAATCCAATAGACTACTCAGTTGATTAATTGAACAATTAGAATGACACAGAAATATATATAATATTCAATGCATAGAAAATTCAAAGAATGTCTAAATATAACTAAAAATTAACTTGTGAACATTTTCTAAGCATGTCTTTGCTGCTTACAGATAATTTTTCAAAGTTTTATCAAACTACATAAAAAAATAATAAAATTTAATAGTCAAATGAGATACGTGAAATTTCAAGTTAAATTGAAAATAAATTCACTAGAGGTTCACAAGTTAATTCACTAGTACAATTAGTCAACGTCCCCATCATTCTAAAACAAAAACGCACCTAATTATGATGAATTTAAAAACCGCAAGGCAAAAAAAATATCTTACAACCACACACAACATCATAATAATTTTCGTGAATCAAACAATAAGTTTAATGTTACCGCTTTCACATAAATGTAATTAAAAAAACATATTCATATGTTTTACTATCAAGCCAATTAAATATTAAAATCACTAATTATAAAAGTAACTGAGTTCTTTTCAAGAAGTGATTGTCACATGGAATTACACATTCAAATATTTTATTACTTAAAACTCCCTGAAGTTATTTAAATTTGGTTAAATATATTTTGCTTAGTCTTTTCTTTAATGCATAGTAAAAACAATTACTCATATGTTTTATTTTTGAATGTCATCAATTTTATCTTTTTTCATTTTTTTTTTTCAAAATTCATACCCAATAACCTGTTTTACGTAGGTTAAAAAAGTATTTGTCACTTCTGACATTCATCCAACTTCAATTACTGCTCAAAGAAAGTTTACTTCGCAAGCAAACTTTCATTAAACTTTCAGTTCATTATTAGCAAATGATAAATTAAAAAAGCGTACTATCACATAAAAAAGTGTATTTTAATACACTCATGTCCATAAATTAAGGATAATTCAAAATCACACAGAAATTGAACTCTAAAATAAAAATTTCACCTGTAGAATTATCACACACATCTTGAAGAAGAATATGCAAATTACAGGAAACCACCAGATGGCGCGGATAGTACGTCACAATGACGAGAGTGTAAGAGAGGGGTATATAAGGAATGGTGACAAAGAAGTAAAATTGTTCACAAGCGCTTTAAAAGCCTTTCAGTGCAATAACCGCATAGTTATGGCACAAAGGAAGCATTTGGATGATTTTTTATGTGGTAGAATTATCGGACGACTGGAATGTGGACGTACCCAGCTGGAAGTATCCGAGGAACTTGGAATCAGCCAGAGTGTCATCTCCAGGCTTTGGCAACGATTCCAAGATGATGGTAATGTGAGTAGATGTTACAGCACAGGTCGCCCCCGAGTTACAACGCCGAATGAGGACCGGTATTTGGCAGTTACTGCCAAAAGAAACAGACGGAGCACAGCATCAGACCTATCTCGTCAGCTCTCTTCAGTTACCGGTACGACAGTTTCAAGGCAGACCGTGTACAGACGCTTAGGGCACATTGGTCTATATGCTCGTAGGCCTGTCAGGTGTGTTCCCCTTACCGCAACTCACTGTCGCCTGCGATTAACCTGGAGTAGAGAGCATGCATTGTGGACACCGCAACAGTGGTCTTGTGTGATGTTTTCCGACGAGTCCAGGTTTAGTTTGCAGTCTGATTTTTGCCGGACTTTCATATGGAGAGCGCCAGGTACCCGTTACCACCAAGAGAACACCATTAAACGACACCGTTACGGTGATGCAGGATGGCCGTTTAGGGAGGAATTATTCTTGGTTCTAGAACTGACCTGCATGTTCAGAGTGTAACGATGACAGGCCACATCTATCGGGATGTCATTCTGGAACAACATGTACGTTTGTTTCGGGGTGCCATGGGTGCTGAATTTCTGTTTATGGATGACAACGAACGTCCTCACCGTGCAAACATTGTAGACGAATGCCTTCAATCGGAGGATATCACCCGTATGGATTGGCCAGCATACTCACCGGACTTGAATCCAATAGAGCATGTGTGGGATATGCTTGGCCGACGAATTGCAGCCCGTCACCCCCCCACCTGTCTACCGGAACTTCGGAGGGCATTGCTTGATGAGTGGTGTAATATTCCCAAGATCAGATTGATAATTTGATACTCAGCCTGCGTAGGCGTTGTAGGGCCTGTATTGCATTTTCCGGGAGACATACTCCGTATTAACCATCATACTAACCATGTTATACTGTTTTTGTAAATAGGTTCTTTTTTTAAATTTGCTCCAGGGAGTAAAAATCGCAATTTTTATTAATTATGTCAAACATATAGCATCTTTTTTGCTCTTTACCTTTTGTTTAATAAATAGACTTTACAAATAAGTCAAATTATTTTTGCTTCTGTCTCTTTCTTTGCCTGAACTTCATTATCCTTAATTCATGGGCATGAGTGTATATACACAGAAGGTCGTTCACACTTTATGGAAATGATTTTGTAATTCATTTTCCTGTTTGCATTTTGAGATAAAACTTTGACAACTTCAGAATAATCATCTGCTAAGGTTTTCTTTTGATTGGAATGTAAAACAAAAGATTTATTTTTAAAATTGCCCCTAAAAGTGATATATGGGTCAAAGGTTGTGTAATTACGCTTTCCAAGGAGAAATATTCGTATCTCCAAGGAGAAATACTCGTATATCCAAGGAGAAATATTCGTAGCAACAAATTAAAAAGCGGTGTAAAAATCTCGGTTATTTCATTTCAATAAAAAATACTTACAATTTATTAAATTTGAAAGAGGAAAATAGTCTAGCAGAAAGTAAAATGAAAACATGAACCCGAAGCTTCATCCTAAGACTATTGAAACGCAGACAACTATCAAGAAAGTAAAGTCTCTGATCCTAAAAGAAAATCCGCCGGCTCAAAGATTCATTGCATCGAAACTAGGAATGTTCTCCGGAACTGTAATTAAAACCATCCATAAGGATTTAATACTAAAACAGATTTTTACACCTAATGTTCGTCTCCTTTTTTAAAACATAATGATGAAAGAAAAGCAAATTGTAGAAAATTATGTAAAAAATTACCTAGTTGCTGAGAAATGAAAATTTGTGGTAACACTCGATGAGGTATGGGTATATTTAAGTGACTGTACTAAAAGAACATGATTTTTTTCAAGTATTCAACTGACGTGAATGACCGTATGAAACGATTTCGTCAGGGTAAAGTTCACAAAGGGATTCATGATAGTTGCAGGATTTTCAAACCACCTTAAATTAAAAATAAAAAGTCTCATGTAAAGCCAAAATTAATTCATTCTACTATCAGCAGAATATTTTAGAACCAATTTTTGAAGAAGGAATTTTAACTTTGTACGGAAAGACATTGAGAAAGTTGAGCTTCATATGGACACAGACTCTAGTCACACGTCTAAGTCAACTGCCACTTATTTAGCAAAGAAAGAATCAAAAACTAGAATAAAATGTACCCCATTTAATGAAATACGTGTATAAAATCACCCTACGCTTCTGCAATGGACTTATGTGATTTCGGTTTATTAAAAGGAGCCTTAGGAAAACGGCATCCACGAACACTGAAAGAACTTTGGAAAACAGTTCAAAAGGAATGAATAAAATTTGCATGGCAGTACTAAGAAAAAGTTTACTTTCATGAAAAATTCAAGAATCATGGCTATCAGATAGAAGCAAGATTTCATACAAAAATACGGTATTTATTGATAAAAATTAACTATTAAAATCGTTTCCATAAAGTGCGAAAGACCTTCTGTTTGCTTAGAGTAAAAATATACTTTTTTAGAATTCTATGCCAACAAGAAAATTGTGATTCCTTTCTTTGATCACGAAATATGAGGAACAGAAAAATTTTGTGTAAATGAAGTTTTTTTTAAAAAAATAATATGTAACATACCTAGACCATAACGATAACCATCAGCAAATCTTGTACTCGAATTGTGGAAAACGCATGCGCTGTCAACACCTTGTAAGAATTTCTGGGCATTTTGCTCTGAAACGGGAAAAAGAAACATATTTATGAAATTACGGTAAATTCTCCACAGCTTAAAGAATTATTAAGAGCACGAGAGCTATTTACTTATAATAAATAAAACGTTGTGCACAACTTTGAAGTTTTTACATTGCTCAGAAAATTTAACATGCTACAAAGATTGTAATGGAATGTATAGCACAGGTACCATGGTTATATGGGGGGGGGGGAATTGTTATCGGTCGGAACCCACCTTTGTGCGAAAGATCTATGGTATAGAGATCAGGATAAAAAACAATTTCAATTTTTTTTTTAATATTGTCACATAATGGGGGAATTTTCGAAAAAAATCGAAAAGACTTGATTTTGGTTAGAAGCAGGGGCGTAGCTACCGCCGTATCAGCCGTATCAATGATACAGGGCCCCCAACCAACAGGGGTTCCAACATGTACAACTACAGTTCCACTAATAAGGCTCCCATATCTAAAAAAGGGTCCGGAAGGAAATTGATACAGGAACCCCTCAGAGTACGCCAGGAATTAGAAGATTTTAGAATAATTATTTCTTACAATATGAATAGCCAAAAGTTATTATTACTGATAAAGGAATACTGAATAGTACAATATATACATTACACAACATTTCACAAGCCAGCTCTGTCTCCCCGCAAATTCTAATCAGTCCAATTTAAGATTTTTTCAGTCTTCCGCTTTATCGTACAATACAATTTCGCGACTGTAGGTTCTTTAAAAAAATTAATACTAAAGAAGCTTTTAAATGTACCTGATGTTTTTTCCTTGTAACCATTTAGTATATGGCCTCTCACATCGCAGTTAATATTAAAAAACACTAAAATGCCTGTTTTACTTTAACTAAAACAACCTTGACTTTTTACCATAAAAAAGGTCAAATACCTAAACTTCATTCCCCTAGTGGCAGTTCTTGACATGAAAATTATTTTATTTTATTTCATCCTACATTTATATGCCTTAGAACATCTTTTCTGCATAGGTAGGTTTTGAAATTCAGAAGAAGAAAAAAATTCGACCCACCTTATGTATAGACTGATTACGTCAAAATTTACTTTCCGAGATAATAATTAGTTCATTGTCTCAATGAATAGGCACACAAGTTTTCGTAAGGCTATAATTACGAGGGGGGCTCAAAAAATACCCGACCTTTGTTCTTATTCCCATTCAGTATAACAATCATTTATTTATCTTCAAGTTCCCATAAGCTTTCACTTACTTCTTCCAACAATCTGTTACAGTAGAAAGAGTCGCAGGAAAGCTTCTTTTGAGATAGCGATTAGCTCGACAGACGCCTTTTGCACTATGTTGCAGACGGGGCAACCGAGTGGAGATGGATAGCTAATGGCAGGCGTTGTTTCCGTCAAAAACTGGGTCAGAGTATTGAAGCTTTTAAAAACTCGTCGTGCAGTAGAACTAATGTACTGTAAATCGATCAAGACTCAAAGCCTTCACGTTGACATGAGATAAAAGTTTGCGGTGCTAGCTCAGGTGTCGTCTTCGTTACTCGACAATGAATCAGAATAACGAATGCCATCACCGAAAGTTCTCATGTAGCTTCAAAGTATGGCATTAAATCCAAGCTTGAATTTGGTCTTTTTTCTGATTATTTTTTCTTTAGGTGATTTTTTGGTTCATCTTGAGTTTTGGAATTGATATACTTTGCAGAAAATTTAATACAAGGGTGTCAAACTCACATCCCGGAAGGTATATATCGGCACACAATAATATATATAAATTATCAAAATTTCCCCGAAATAGGAAAGATAGTAGCAGAGATGAGATGTCAAGTGTCAGGACTTAAGCATTACATTTGTTTTGCTCTTTTATTTAAGTTTATTATAATGTGTTATTAGTAATGAACTTACTTTTCTATGAATATTGATTTTTTTTTGCGGCCCACCTGAAACTAAACCTTGTTTGCTTGGCCCAAGTTGGCCTTTGAGTTTGACACCCTTGATTTAATACTATAGTCTTGATTAACATTTTCTCTTGTTTGGTCAGAAACGGAAGTATGACAACGTTCATTCACACTCCAGTCTCCTCGGCGGTCTGTCGGTGACTGATAGCTTTTTTGCCATGAAAAAATCATATATTATTATCATATACACGTGTGCACCAATTCACGCTTCCCTAGTTTCATTGACTTCCGCACCAAAAATTGGGGAGAAAACTCCGTGTTTTTAAATAGATTTTTTTTTAAAATTTTACAAATAAAGATTATTAATTGAGGCAATTTTGATCGGATCATTTAGTAATTTCCAACGTAATTAAATTTGTTAATGTGCATTAGTGTTCATTCTAGATAGGTTTAAGAGTTCGAATTGCCGTTTTTGATTAATTATTTAATACACCTCATCTTACGCCAATAGCTATGAATTCATCAATACATCAACCCTTTTAGTTAATAACTTAAATTGACTCGATATTCTTATAAATGGAGGGTATATATATAAGGCCTTATAAATCTCTTCCTGTTTAATAATCTTTGAAGCAATGAATAAACACATTAAGAAAAAAATTTAGTTGAAGTTATATGAATTAATGACTTCCAAAAATATCTAAATATTCTTCAAGCAAACAAATATCATTTTTGCTTATTGTACAAATTTTAAGGCCTGCCAATAAGTTTATACACAATTTAAATATCTTTAAGGAAATTATCATAATGTTATTCTTACAAAAATAACCTTTTGCATTACAGTAGGAAGCTTATCTTAACTGGTTTGTGCCAGTACCCCGCACGGGCTCGCAATCAGTTTGCCGTGCGGGCACTGATATTTTCTTCTTTCTTTCTTTGATTTAAGCGTATTTTTAATTATTTTAGTGATATTATTTAGTGCAAATGTTTTGAAAAGGCAAAATAATTTGTCTATGGTACTAAAATGCTTTTCATCCGGCATCTTCTTTGTGGTGAAAACGGAAAGATCTGTCCTGACTTATGCACATCAAAGACTTGGCAATTGACTTTACGCGAAGCCTTGGGAATTTTCGAGAGAAACATGTTACGCTGCATTCTTGGTGGAATCCAAGCGAATGGATCATGGAGAAGAATATCTAACTTATAGAATTCTACAGAATTTACAAACAACCTGATATTGTAAAATTTGTCCAAATTACATAGACTTAAATGGGCTGGTCATCCGGCTAGAAGGAGTGAAGATCGCTGCTGCAAGAAAATCTTTCTGGCAAAGCACATGGGAAATAGACATCGGGGCAGACCCCCGTTAAGATGGATTAACTGTGCCAAAAAAATCTAAATATTTTAAAGATCAAAAACTGGAAAACAGTTGCCAAAAGTAGAGATATTAGGAGAAAACTTCTGGAGAAAAGGCCAGGGCCCACCCAGGGCTGTCGAGCCATTGAAGAATTTCTACCTGTGGGAAAGAAAGATTTCCGTTTTCTTTAAATCTTTCTTTCCTACAGGTAGAAATTTAGATCCTTCAAATTTGTGCATTACTACATGCAATGCTTTTGCATTCAGACGAGTGTAGTTCTTTTTTTTTTTTTTGAAATTATGTATAAAACAAACAACAAAAACCCTTCCTTGTGATAGGATGAATTAAATTCAGATACAGATTCATAGCTGTCATCAGATTATTTGAATTATTCTTCAGATGAATCATTCAATAATATTAGAATTTTTTTATATAAGTTTTAAAATTATCAAATAAGAGGAAAAAAATATTACAGAAAATTTTTTCCACATTTTTTACATTTCAATATGGAATTTAAATCGCCTACTATAAAAAAGGAGGTGGAAACATATTGTTACAATTTAAACTTGATCTCATGGACCGAATTATGGGAAACAATAATTTAGACAAGACAATGTGTACTTTGTTTCTTCATAAGAAATGAAAATAGAAAGATAAACCAAAAAGAGACAAGAAATTTTTCACCTGATTACAATCTAAGACTTCATATTACTCCATGCTTCAAATTGCACTTACACACGCACACAAACCCTCCCCCGTTTGAAAAAGTTTGAACATTTGTATTGAAAAGTTTGAACACTTTTCTAATATATGTGAAATATTCTTCATAGCGCGAACCGTAATACTTGCGCGTACTTACAAAACACAAATATTACGGGTTTTTTGTATTCCACTATTGTAAAATAAAAAATTGTGTAAAAACTTAAAAATTAAAATAAAATTCTTATATTTTCCTTTTCTATTAAGTATTGTGTTTAGTTAATGTAATAAAAAATGAGCCTATGTTGAAACATTTTGCTTAAAAAATTGACCGGTTAAGGGGTTAATGACATATTATGACCAAATCTTGAAATTTTTAACCATTACAGAATAAATGTAAACTTAAAACCATTCTCACCATCTTCAGTAACGATGACATCTGTGTGACTGCTACCATAAGTATTAATGTGATTGATTGCAGCGTCCACACTATCTACAATTTCAATAGCACATTCCAATGCACCATACTCCGTTTTCATTGATTTAGCTGCAGGAGGACCAAACGTTAGCATATTGTGAAGCCGGGGACCAGAAAAAATATTAACCTAAGGAAAAAAAAGAGGAATTCTCTTATTTACTGAAAACACACAGAGGAACAAAAGAATTCGGATTGTTATGAATGGTATAAGAAATACAATAAATAAAGATGAATAAAAAAGGGGCGCTTACTCCTTCTTTCTTCAATGTATTGCAGAGGTCTACAAAGACGTTATTGTCTAAATGGGAACGATGAAGAAGAAGAGTTTCCATTGCGTTGCAAGCCGCAGGATAGTCACATTTGGAATCTTTCACTGAATTACAAGAAATGAGAAAAAAATAATTAGTTAGAGAGAAAACAGATATAGCGGTTCGGATAAAGTTTTACTTGAAATTATACAAGGTGAACCAAAAGTCTTTTGCCGTAACTATAAATACTTATTGTGCTCAAACTATTATAACTTATCTGGATATATATAGTAGTACTGTTATGAATTTTTATAAGACCATTTATCACACTAAATTGCAACGTGTTCCCCCTAGGTAGCTCGAAGAATGTTTATAGGCGGTATTCCAGTTCCCGCCAAATATTCCTTAACGAGTCTCCTATTACGCTGTCTTTTTTCGAAAGTTTTATACCATCACTTTACCGATTTTGCATCAAGATGTTTGCTTCCATAACAATGTCGAAATTTTCACTAAACATAAATGGATGAATTTGCTTCGTGAAACCAAAGCACACATTGGGCTTTCTCTTGAATCGACGTCATTTCGGCTGAAAATGATGTCTTCCTCACAAATGTTCCTCTGATTACTCTTGAAGGTGGATTCCCATCATCTACTGCACAAAGAAAAAAACTACTAAAATTGATCTATCCAGTGATATAAAATTACGTTGTTATATTAAATGGATATTTTGTAATAAGTTTTTATAATTGGTTCATCCATGTTATTATTGTACACAAAAATAAGAAATGGTTATTAACCTTATGTGGAAAAAACTGAATTAAACATCAATTATAGATAAAGTTATTTTTATTGCTTTATCTCAACTATTCATAATTTATTTAGGTTTACACAAAAATTAAATTATCTGCTACCTTGTTTCATCATTCAAATATTCTTTCCCTTTTACTAGTCCAAAAATTTTAAAAATTATATTTTGTGTTGTATATTTACTAATTTTCTTATTGCATATTTCTTACCCTATTTTTATGTTCCTGCAGCTTATATTTTTCATTTGTTGTGAATTAGATGTGAATTTAATATATATATGTATATTAAATCTGTGTCTGACTATGACTGTTTAGTTCCTCTTTCAGATCTCCCACATTACATCCTTCAGAACAGATTGTCATCCACTTAATCAGCTTCCATAGCAAGGCTGATGAAGATTGTCCATTTGTTTGCTTTATCCATGGATGCAAAATTAATAATCGTGTTAGTTTTGTATTTGTAATTTTTCATAATGGTTTAGAAATTGAACACCACCAATTCAGAATTCGCGATGAATGTTCTGCTTTTATTGCCGAACTTTTAAGTATCAACTATACTATAAAAGGGATCACACGCAGTATAAAATCTCTTTTAAATATCTGATTTGTTCAGATTCTCTTTCTTCCTTAGAAACTTTACAAAATATTTCACCTTGCAATAACATTCTTGTGAAAATTCCGAAGAATCTTAAAACTTTTAAGAGATTCAAATATCCTAGTGTTTTTTACTTTTGTTCGTGGCCATACTGGAATATTTGAAAACGAAAGGTTTGATTTCTTGGCAAATTTCGCAACCAAGCGGGGAATTGAAATACCAATTAATATTCCGAAATCGATCTTACAAGGAAAAAAAATGGAGAAAAACGTTGTCTCTCTTTGGAATACTCAATACACGAAATCAGATCACTCTTTTCTGACAAAGAAATTTTTTCCAACCATTTCACAAAGACTAGCTTGTGTGATCACTTTTTTGCAAACTATAAAATCACGCAATTCCTTAACGGTCACGGTAATTTTAAAATGTACCTCAATAGATTTAACCTGTGTCCGTCCAAACTTTGTGATTGTAATGTTGTTGGGGAGCAAAGTGTGGAGCATTTTCTCCTTTTTTTTCAAAATTTTAAGAAAAAAAGAAAATGCTTGAAAGTCAAATTGCGTGCCCTTAAAATTAACTGGCCTCCTAATTTTTTTCAACTTGTTTCAAGTAAAGCTTCGTTTACTTTATTTTGTATCTGCATTGATTTGATTTTGTAAGGTTTGTAAATTTTTCATTTCTTTATTTTTGTAACTTCATTGTATTGGTTTTGTTTCGTAATTGTTTTGTGTTCTGTAATGTATTTTTGTCTTTGTATATTATTTGTTTTTGTTATTTCATTATTTCATAACTTTTACTTCGTTATTTATTTTTTTATTTTATTTATCTTATTTCATTTGTTTTACTTACTTCTGTAAGCCCCACGTAATACTTGTGTGCAAGAGAATTATTTTATCTGTCTTCAACATATATATATATTCCATAACTGAATTCCCTTCATAAAATTTCATAATAAACATGTAAAGAACAACAAAAATCCAACGTACTGTCCAATGTAATTTTTAAGAAAAGATAATGTCCAGAATAACTAAAAGAATAACTCAATCTTATATTGAAATATGTTGCTTATATATTCATCATTAATTTCGTACATTAGATTTTTGTTTAATTTTAAAATATAATAGATTTTTGCATTGAATTGATAACAGTTTTTCTGTTAATTTTATTAAACTGACAATATTCCTTCAAGACATGTTCAATTATAATTCACCTTTTAACAGGGAGAAAAATAGGACCTTTGTAATAAGAATTTTCGCTTGAATAGTCTGAAATTTTATTTAATTTTGATATCTCTTTAAATGCAATTTCCCATAATCAGATATATTGGGTTGATTAAGCCTTTGTTTTATTTTATTCTACATTACTGATTCATTTAATTTTAGGCATTCTTATAATAAATTAATGGACCAAGAGTGGCCAACACACGGCCCACGAGAATTATTACAACTTTACAAAATACGGTTACTTTGTGCAATATTTTTGTTTTTAGTGTAGTGTTTTGTAACAAAGATATCCCATAACTATTTCTATTTTATTACGTTACTTTTGTTATTTGTAAGTACTTAGAAGTGAGCAGTATTGCATTGCAGTGACCTCCCCCCCCCGCAGCATCACGCTTAATTCCTGTAACTTCATCAAGCTGTTTATTGCTAGAGCTAAATATATTTGATCATTGCATTATTATTATTATTAAATTATCTATGTTTGTATGCATGAAAAATAATGAAAACAATAATAATTCATTCCGTTTGAAGTTTTCACTCAAATAAATACTTAAAATGGGTCCAAATCTAATGCAAAGATATATAGTTTTATATACGGCCCACGGGATTATGTTTTTCCAAAGTGGCCCGCAAAATTTGGGTTGACCACCCCTGGAATAGAGATTCTTCTTTGGGTTTTTCTAAGATTGTGGTCAGATTGCTGGTTTTGGATTTTTATATGCAGATGAACTACAATTAGATTGTATAAACGATCTTTATATAATACAGGAAATATCTGAAAAACATATAATTTATAAACAATTCAAAAGTATTAAATACTTATATATCATACTCTCTCTTAATTATAATTGTCTAACATTATGATGGTTTTACCTATGCGCATTGCCATGGCAGGATCCACATTCTCATCAACATAAACATGGCATATTCCTTCACTATGCCCTAATACGGGAATGCCTCTGCTTTGCTTTTGTATCTCCTTTACTAACTGGGATGAACCACGAGGTATGACTAAATCTATGTAATCTTCCATTCCTAGCAATTCTCCGACATCTTCGCGGGTGCTGACCTAAAATACAAACGAATTTAATTTCAGAATACATAAAATAAATATTGATGAAAGGTGGCCTCGTTAATGAAGTTCTATTTCTAGGTCAATTTCAATCATAAGATCATAAAATGCACATTAGGTTCTCAGGCAAGTTCTTACGTGGGTGTCCTTAATAAGAAATGGAAGAATTCAAAAGATTCGGAGGAGGGATTGAGTGATTTACCAAAGGATGGAAACTGATGATAATATGTAAAGACGTATAATAGGATGGATCGTGATCGCATGGAGAGAAAAAATTATTATTAATCAGAACTTACCTAGGCAGAAAAGATGTTCAATGGATAGGGAGATTAGGGGGGGGGAATAATTTTAAAAATAATTATTTCAAAATTTAATATTGCCACAAAGGATTTTAAATTTTCGAAAAAATGGAAAAAGACTTAAATGTGGTTAGAGGATTTTAGACTCAAAACAAAATTATTTTTTTTGCTATATAAATAAACAAAGAGATGATTATTGATATAGGAACTGAATAGTATAATGTACATTGCAACATTTCATAATCCCAGCTCTTCCCCCCCCCCCACACACACCACCGAATCAATCAGATGCAAGCTTTTTCGGTACTTACGTATTATCGCAACCTATTGGTGACATTATATGAAACGAAGCACATGATTGCCGATTCAGCACATACGACACATTCGAAATTGGGGTTGCCAACTTGGTGAGTTTTCTTGAGTGTTGGTGATTGTCATGATAACACGTAAGTACCGTTTTTTCTGTCTTCCGTTTTATTGTGCAGTGTAATTTGGACAGTAGAGATTTTTAAATATTTAATACTAAAGAAGCTATTAAAAATGTATCAGGTGTTTTTTCTTGTACTATTTAGTAGGTGTCCTCTCACGTTAAAATGAACGTTAAAAGGTCTTAAAATGTCCGTTTTTTTTTTTTTTTTGTAATAAAAATTACTCTGGCTTTTTTGCCATAAAAAAGCTCAAGTACCTAAACTTTATTCCCCTTGTGGTAGCACTAAGCATAAAAATTAATTTTTTATTTAATTTCTCACCTATACTAGAGAACATCTTTTTCTCATAAGAAGGTTTTGAAATCCTGAAAAAAGAAATTTCGATCCCCCTTCCCCTAATGAGTAATTTATATCCCCCTCTTAATTAATTAGTCTGTGTTTTTTAATTTGTGTCACAGAAAAAGTTAATTATTATTAAATACATGAATTTCACAATTAAAACATATCTGTGAAATTAAAATTATTATTATTATTATTTTGCTTTTGAAGTAACTTGCGTGTTTAATTTTCATGTAAAAAATGCATACTTACAAGCGAGATAGCCTCACTCGCTGAATGTAATGACAAAGCTTCTTCGACAAGTTTCATGAGATACGTATTGGTATGGTTTGCTTCTTTCCCTCCTTTTAAAAGAAGGCCATTGGCTGAACTCATGGCCAAAGCAGCAACCTGTCGGATGAAGAGAAAAAATCGTTATCAGAGCAACTTTTTGAGAAAGATAACCTTAGTAAAAATCCTTGTAAATATATTCATAAAAACTATACCCAATCATATATAGATCATTCAATACAATCACTTTGGTTTCCAATAAAACAGAGATTTCATGCTATCAGGTATAAAAAATAAATGTATTCAAAAAGATTTAAATCAATGACAAAATAATATGTAAAGTAGTTATTATTGGGAAAGTTTTAATAAATTACTTTATGTACAGTTGTGTAATTGGATTCCTCACAAAGCTTAACTTAAAAAATACTACTTTAAGTCAGTGATCCTCAAACTGTGGGGAGCGCACCCATGGAGGAGCGGGACAACCCTACGTGAGGAAGTCATAAAGTCAAAAATAAGGAATTATTTTTAAAAATTATTAATTTACAGAAAGAAAGCAAAATAAAATACATTCTGACAATAAAAATATCCGTTGCATGTTTATTGCAATCTGTTAGAATTTAAAATTAGAAAGGAAATTAACATAATACTTTTTCATTTAAAAGTAACTTAGTTAAAGTATCTGTTATTTAAAAGTACATATACAAAATTTATAACACTTATCTTGATAATTTGTACGGTTTATAATTAAAGTCGTATTGTAGCTTTGTGTCAAAGATACATTATAATTGCATTCAATACATTGTTATTGTATGGGGGGGCGAAGAAAATTATGATTTGAATTGGGTTGCAAATATTAAAAGTTTGAGAAACACTGCCTTAAGTGGTTATTCTACATTATTTCAAAAGTAGAGTAGCAACTATAGTATGTGAGGCTTATTCTTATTTGTATAGTTTCATTAAATTCATTTCATTCTATATATTCTAAACATTTCTTCCAGAAAACCTCCATTTTCATTTATTAAAACTGATTCATGAAATAAACAATTAAAACTGGATACAGAGAAAACAATATTTAGCTATTAAGTGTAAACAAAATAAGCTCATTTCTTTAACCCTTTATCGGGCCGCGGTGGCCGAGTGGTCTAGGCATCGGATCATGGCTAGCGTGTCATGAGTTCGATCCTAGTACCACTAAAGATCCGCCGTGTAGGGGAGCGATGTACGTTAAATCTGTCGAGTGCTCAAACGTCCTCCCGTTGGTGTGGTAGTTAGGAGAGGGGGTGCCAGCTCAGGTGTCGTCCGCGTCACTTGGCCATGGTTCATAATTACGCGGACCGTCGCCAAAAGCCCTCGTGTTGCTTATCAGTGCGACGTTAATATTCTCTCACTTAACCCTTTATCTACCGACGGTACTTACAAGTAACATTAAAATTACATAGAATGACCATTTTTGCGAATACTCTGACAATACTTAGCAGGAATATTCTTTTAAATATACTCATCCAAGATATATGGAAACACGGGTTCTATTATGAGTATTTTAGATGGGAAAGCGAATAGTTTTATAGCAGAAATTACGTTTTCAGCTGACATGTTGATCGAATTGTGAGGTTTGTCATTTTTGTTCCGAAAAAGTAGTTAATGTCAAAAGGTAAACGTTTAATTTTTTTTTCTGTATGTTAATGAAGACCTTAGAAAATGATTTGACTATTTGAAGTTAACAGTGGGGGAATAATATTATTAATTTTAAGTATATAATTAATTTTACAGTTGAATATCTTTTATTAATTAATTAGCTCTAATGAATCAAATTTCCCAAATTTGAGTATTTTGCTTACGTATATCCTTAATTTTCAATGCAGTGAGTTAAAAAAATATTGCATGTAAAAACTGCAGTAAATCATAATGCGGTAAATAAAGGGAAAATTCAAAGAAACATTTATGTCCCAAAAAAATGGCAAAACTAGAAAAAAAATATTGAGCCATTATTCTAAATAGTATAAATAATGTAATAATGTAAAAATAATGCACATAAACAACCTAAATAATGCAAGAATAATGTATGAATAATGTATAAATAATGTAAAATAATGTATAAATAATATAAATAAAATGTGTATCCAATGTTACAGAAAATTTTATTTGTTCGTGAATCAGAATACGGGCACTTGACTAAGAATTAATAAAATTCAATGTATTTGTCAATATATAATTTTTACTTACTAATGTGATTTTGATTAACATGGGTGAGTTATAGGGTGATTGCTTCAAAAACTTAATAGAAAATAATCAGGTTTTCAATATTTCTTTCCTAAATAAATTGTTCAAATACTTTTTAAATAGTTTGTTTCTAATATACTTCAAATACTTCAACAAGTAAAGTGTTTTTATGGAGCGACGTTAATACAACTCCCACTTTCTCTCTCTCCCCATATAGTTTTCGTAAATATATTTAAATTCATTATTAAAGGGACAAAATTGAAAATATTTCTAATATTTGATTATAAAATAAAGCACATTGAAAGGAAAATTGAATATTTAAGTGTAAGGTAAATAATGAAGATTCATTGTTCCCAACAGAAAATAAAATTGGCAAAATTAATTTGTAATTGACTGTATTTAAAAAAAATAATAATAAAATACAAGTAAATCATTGCGGACTTTTAAAGCTCGCTGGGCTCTTTCGATATTTTGTCTCTTCTAATAAATTTAACATACTATTTTTATTTTTAAAGATAATGTTTGCAGCTTAACATACTTACAATACATTACTTTGAAACTAAAATAAAATAAAATCACATGCATATTAACGTCTATGGTTTTTTTTTTTTTCATTTATCAAAATCTCCAAAACTGTTAAGTACTGATAAGAGAAACTGCTTCTAAAATCATTATTAATATTCAATTTCACTGTAGAAAACATTCTGCTTCTTGTTTATGTAGGACGCTGAAGCTAAAAAGTTATCAGAAACATTTTTATGAACATTCACATTTTACAAATTTCTTCCTTTTTCAAGTTTTTAAAATAACATAAAAAAATGTGTATCTAATAGACTACATTTTGGCAGGTAAGCCTTTACAGACTCGACAAGTCCTCAAGTGGGAGAGCCATTTCATTGTTAGCACCATCTAGTGTGACTTGATGTTCGAACTTATTCAATTCAAGCTCTCGACGGATGCTAAATATTGCCATGTGTGATTTAATTTTTGCGAGAGTACCAGAGCCAAGTTGATACTCAAGGGATCTTTTACATGCCACATAACTATATAAAATGCATGTCTACGATTTTCGCATCCAGGAAATCTATCAACTCTACCCAGGATCAAACCAGCATCCTTAGGCTTATGAAGTGGGCACGCTATCTCTAAGCCACCGAAAAGACAAATAACATAAAATACGTGTGCTGGATTAGAATCCGAAACCTATGGGTTCGTAAGCACGTAACATTCCACTAGACAAAAGTGATAACTCCTGTCCGGAGGCTGTCACTGGCTTAGATACCGCCACAGTACTCCCCCACCAGTGAGTCGGTGGATAAGTGAACGAACGAGATATTTGTTGTTATGGCCAGCGTGGAAGTTGTTACTATTGCTTCAAGTGAGTCTGACGACTTTGCTTATTCTTCTTGCACGACAGATCAGAAGGTTTTGCGTTTTTTTCTTTTCAGCCAAGGTCACCAATGTGCTGGATTAGAACTCGGTACCTCCTGATCCGTAGCCCAGTAACATGACCACTAGACAGAAGTGATCACTCCTGTCAGGAGGCTTAGATACCGCCACAATACGCACTATTGATTAAAACTGCTATTTTAGCCAACCAAATTGCCTTACTTAGATATACTTCGAATGATGATACACAGATTATTTTTAATAAATGCTTCACATTCTTGGATTACTAATCTTTTACTTGTTTGCTGAAATGATTTTACTTAACCCTAATATTATATCGTTTTAAAATAAAATTTAACTTATACTTCGATTGGATTAAAAACATCTTACCCGTTTCATTTTTTTTTAAATCTATAAATATATGATGTTTATTGAAAATAAAATGGTGAATTTTAGTTTAAAATATCGTGATTTTGTAATTAAAAAAACGCACGAATATGTGTGACTCTTCATAACAGAATACTCAAATACAACTCAAGGGGAAAATTTGTTAAAATTTGTAATTATTTTGCGTACCTGAGGTAAACAATCTGGGCGAGATTCGAAAATAACAAGAAGTACTCCGATTGGAACAGTGATTTGATGCAGCTCCATTCCATCGGCAATCTTGATTTTTTTTAGTAGCCTGTTTACAACAGTGTGAGAAGCATCGGCAATTTGTCTTAGACCATCAGCTAAACTGTTCAATTTGTCAGGTGTCAAAGTCAATCTGGATAATAAAGGACCTGATAAACCTAAAAAAAGAAAAAGAAACTGAAAAATTGTTGCTTTCTAAACACTACAAATGAAAATGAATTAGGTCTTTTATTTCTATCATCTTTATATCTAAAGAAGAAAGGTCTGTCACTGATTCATCACGAAATCTTCCAAACTATTGATCCTACCTAAAATTTGGTAAGCATGTTTCGTTTGTTGAGTAGACATCCGTTAAGAACGGGTTTTGAGGAAATCGACTCCCAAGGGGGGGGGTTACTTTGAATGGACTGTGAAACAGTCCTCAATCCCATATCTGGTGGTCTGCGATGTTGGTCATGGCTAAAGTGGAGGTTTTTCATTCTGCCGAAAGGAATAGTGGTCATTGGCTGAGACGAGAAGATCCGGAAGGCGTGCCTGTGGTTCTTCATGATGGAGTGGAAGGTATTTTGGCATGGATGAAAGCTTAGAGACTGCTCTCTGGTTGGTAAGTGGTAAAAGTGAACATAGACTCCGATTGGCTGAAGATTGATAAAGTGGGAGGATCTTGTCCATTGGGGTAAAATAGAATTTAACATGGGAAAAATTTAAAGAAGGAATGAAAAAATTGAATTTACTCAGAGGCAATAATTAAAAATTATTGCAGTAAAATTAAAAATATTATGGATGATTATAAGAATCAAGAAGAATTCTTCTTGGCCTTTTGGGTTTATTATTGGAGGGGGGGGATTACGAGAGGTTAGGAGTTGTTATAAATAAACATTCCTGTTTTTGAACTATTAGGATTAGATCATTAAAATTTATCTGGCATGTTTCTTAGGTTGAGTAGAAGGAAAGGTTTAAGGAAATTGACACCCAAGAGGGGTTACGGGGGAATTTTGGTAAAAAAATTCCTGTTTTGCAATATTAGACCTTCAAACTTGATATTCGGTAACAGTGGTTTCATTTTTTGATCAAAGATGCGCTAAGAACAGGTTTTAAAGAAATGGACGGTTAAGAATGGGCTTTATGGAAATTTACTTGCAAGGGAGATTGCGGGAGGTTACTGGGGTGTTTGGGATAAAAAAAAAATATTTTCATTTCTGAACCATTAGACATAGACTTGAAATTTGGTGAGTTTATTTTGTTGAGTATACGTCCGTAAAGAAGAGATGTTGTATAAATCGGCTCTTCTGAGTGGTGCTGGGCATCAAAACTAGATTTCAGTTTTAGATATTCAAGTCCTTTTTAAATCAAGAGTCAAGGGCTATAAAATGTTTTTCATTACATTCGAATGGTTAATGGTAAGACTTAAATTTCAATAACTGAAAAACAATATATATACAGCTATACAACATCACAACATCCGCAATAATTCAAAAATAATTCTCGAAATACATATTAGAACTATCAGAACGGATAGTTCTAATATGCATTTCGAGAATTATATTAATTCAATCCATATCAAATATAAATATCTCTTTTTTTCCTAAATTGTAGATTCTAAAGTAGTTATCTTTACAAAATTGTGTAATGTATAATGTCATTTGCTTGAGAAAATGCTTAGAAAATTAAAAATTATTTCATTCATTCTGACGAAGATCCTTCAAAAAATGTCTTAGTTTAATACTGCAAATATATTTTGATAACAGGAGAACATTGTGAACTGAATCAGTTATAAGCAAAGCTCTGACTTTATTCCAGTATTGAATATGGCCACCTTTGATACAATAACTCAAAAGAAATTTAAACAATATGCGGTTAATTTCTCAACATCTTAACAAAATTTTGACAATATATTTTACATATACCATATATAAGTAATAAAATAGTATTCTGATGAAAATTTATTCGAATCGTATATTCCAGTAAAGACATGGCGAATGATCTTCGGGCATTTTTGTTCAAGCAGCATCATTTTTAAAACATTGAAAAAAATTATTTTTTCATGGGGTTAGTCAAAATTCCATTTTATTCTTGAGAAATAACGTTAGTATTACGAAATCAAATCTTAAGAATCTATAACTACAGCTAAAATACGTTTTCTTTCAACGTGCTGATTTCAATAGTAATCTGATTTAAATAAGAGAGAGTTAAATTTAGATATGCATATATATATATATTTAGTTAAATAACATCATATGACGAAAGCTATTTATTTTTGCATGCCTTGTTCTGTATTTCTCGTTGTTTTATGCATTGAAGGCTAAGAAAATATATTATTATCTACCTCTAAGTAAGCTTTGGGTCTAATATCTGTGTAATCCCTTTCGTATTTAAGGTTCAATGTCATTTGCAGAGAATATCCGAATTAAGAATGGATTACAACTTGAACGGATGAAAGCAGAAAAATAAATCATAAGTACTTTTAAAATATGTTACTCCATATTTTTTATCTTGTTTTCCTTATGACATACGTAGCTTACTTTTCATTACAAAATAACGTGAACGAGCAATAGTGTATGGGAGATACTATATACATAATAAATATATGCAGAAGCTGAAGATTTAATATGAAAAATACATCCTTCAAAAAGGATAAATTCTTTTCATTTCATAGTAATAAGAATAGTTCTAAAAAAACTCTAGAAAAGTTCTGATTGAAAATTAAAACATCGCACAAACTTTAAATGTGCTTTGATTAATATTCCAGTTATCTTTTTATTTTGAAAACTGATCTGAATAGAGTAGATTATTTTCTCAATCAATCTTAACTTTCCTATTTTATTCTTTTATTCTATTTCACAAAAATATTGTTCTTTATAAAGAAAGAATTGTATGTATAATGCTTCATTATAAATCATGCGACTTTCAAAGAGAAAATTTTCACTCCCATTTCAGCTCCAATAACTTAGTACAGAAGTTCTTAAAATCTGGTTCCCGGACTCCCGGAGGTACCCAACGCCTTTCTATGAAGTCCAAGAAGGTCTTTCATTTAATATTCAACTTTTTCTCTGAAGACTCTGAAAGGCCTCGTGGAAAAATTGAAAGATGTATCATCCTAGACGAGATCACTAAATTTTCCCAATGAGAAAACTCTACTAGAACATGTATTTGGATTAGGAATATTAATTCATTTTTTTTTATTGTTTGCAACTGCATAACCATTACATCAACGTAATATTTTCAATAAGTATAGTAGAGACACGGGTGCAAAGAGATTAAGAACTGAATTCATGGCGCTTCAATACGATAGCGATTGCATCTATCTAGGTGGCCGCGGTAGCCAAGTGGTCTAGGCATCGGATCGTGGCTAGCATGTCATGAGTTCGATCCCAGTACCACTGAAGACCCACCGTGTAGGGGAGCGATGCTCGTAAAATCTGTCGAGAGCTCAAATGTCCTCCCGTTGGTGTGGTAGTTAGGAGAGGGGTGCCAGCTCAGGTGTCGTCCGCGTCACTTGACCCTGGTTCAAAATTAAGCGGACCGCGTCCCCAAAAGCCCTCGTGTAGCTAAACAGTGGGACGTTAATATTCACTCACTCACTCGTTCATGCATCCGTCTAGATTTCTTATATATATAATCGAATTCCATATTTTAAAAACAAGTACATAAACAGTTTGGAAAGCGTAGAACCGTAATTGAGACTACTGATTTCAAATATTTTAGTCTCTATATAACAGTACTTGTAAAATAAATGTGCAGATCCATCCTTCTCACTAAAAATTTTAATTAAGTACTTATTTATTTGAAATTAGTACTTCGTATTTTTTTAATTAGATGTTTGCGGTTTCCTTAAAAGAAAAAAAGAAGTGTTAAGAAATCTGTATAAGTAGCAGAGTCAAGTTTTGGGACTGTTGAGGAACCTTTAAATCACACAGCCATGTGTTAGGAGTCAGGAGAAGGAATTTTCAAAATCTTGACTACTGTATGCAATATTATTTTAAGCTTATCGAATATCCTATGTGTTAAACTGTTCCTAATATACTGTAGCGGTATCATCTACATAAGCTAGTAACTTCTTCCGGACTGAAGTGATCATTTTAGCCCACTGGTATGTTACGTGCTAACGGAACCAAGGGTATCGGGTTCTGTCCTCAGGATACGCGCCACTTCATTGGTGAACACTAGCTGAACTATGAAAAGCGCAACCTACTGATCTGTCGTGGCACCATCTACCCGTAAAAATTGCTAAAAAACTCGTCAGACTCACTTGACGCTGCAAACAAAGTCGTCAGACTCACGTGACGCAACTCCTCCAGTTAACAGCAACAACACACATGCTCGCCGTAACAACTATATCGTTCGTTTGCCTATTCACCGACTCACTGGTGGGGGAGTGCGTAGCGGTATCATCTACATAAGTCAGCAACCGCCTTCAGATTGAATTAATCATTTTGGTCTAATGGTATGTTACGTGCTTACGGAACCGAAGGTCACGGGTTCTGTCCACCGGATAGGTGCCACTTCAATACAAACATTTGCAGAGTGTCAATATGAACTTCCTCTTCTTGAAATGCAAGTATTCTTCTAATTTTGCTCGTACTTGTTCTCATTACTCTCTTCCAAATTAATTCAAGTTTTTTCCCTCTTTCCTAATTGACCAAATTCAGGTTTTAAATGCTTTGTCTGATGCATTGGATAAAAAATCCATAAGTTACCATGCACCCTTCACATCATATCGTCATGTATAACAGAAGTACATTTTTATAAATATTTCATTTATTTTAACTAACAAGTTTCCCTTGATATTTAGGTATGTTTCTGGATAACAATTCTAACCCACAACAATATTCATTAAAGTAAAGATTGTATATTATATTCATGACACACTTCTGTTAAATCAAAACTCTAATTTTTATCGGAACGTACCATTTGACCTTAGATGACGTAATCACATATAATCTGGATATTTGAAACACAAATGTTCGAACTAATTAAGATATTTTATTTAACTATTGAAGTAAAATACTTTTTTACAGAATAACACTATCTTAAAATCAATGTAGAATACTCTACATGTATTTAAAAAAAGGGATCTCTCGTATTTAATATGACATGGCATTGTAGGTTTAAATAGGAATCATTGAAAAAATATTTTTACAACTAATATAAGAAGCAAAATCCTAAAATTTATATTTACCTGATTCCTCAGCTATTCTTAAATCCTTAGCATTGGCTTGGAGAATCTGCTCTTTGCGGTTCTGAAGAAGTTCAGCAAGATGCAAGATCATTTCTGCTCTTTGCTCACCAGATAATTCTTGCAGGCGTCTGCAACCTTTCCTAGCTAAACAACAGTTTTAAAAAAGATTTAAATTTCCAATTATTCACAATCAATGATATATTTACTTTTTTTTTATAATCACTTATTACAGCAAAACATTTATAAATGATCTTGACCCGTTCTTAGCCCGTGGTAAGTATACTTGTTACCAACTGCATTAATTTTTAAATATTCATGGCAAGTTATTTTACCACTTTTCATTTATGCTGCCAACAATTAATAACTTCAGAAACTCAAAACAAAAAAAATTATCAACCCTTATACACTCTGTTACCAACTACCCCGCTTAATAACAAGATTAAAAAGAGAGATCAATAAATCGTAAAGCCTATAAAGAACAAGGATGGGTCCATTAGTCGGGTATCGTGTTCAATTTCACCGTTGCCACATATAATGAGATTGTAGGAGGGGGTAGATCCCTTTGATCAATTTCGAGAACATTATGTAAATGGAGGATGTTCCAAGAAATGGTGGTATCAAATGTTTTACTTCTTCATTGGTCTGACAATTGTCAATTCCTTTATTTTGAGAAAATTATATAGAGGATATAAGCTCTCAACAGTGCCGAACGGAGCATATTGTAGCCCCCCTGCAAAATCAGTTTATGGGACCCAAGCCGGATCATACAAAGGATTGCAAAATCATAACATAACATAGACTTTGGGCCCCTAGAATCCTGCCCCCTCCCTAGCGATGCGAGAATTATTGGGGTGCACGTTACACCACTGGCTCTCAAGACCAACTAGGTGTTCGTCCTCCTCTAGCACGTCAATTCATTTCAGGACTTTCAAGTCATAAACGAAAAAGCAACCTATAAATTTCGTGGGCAATAAACAAAATGGCTCCAAACGAAGTGAGATTGAATAAAGTAGGTAAAACCGTATGTTAATTTTAGGGAATACATACAGGCTCTGTCATTTGTGCTGTACTGAAGCACATCAAAAGAGAACACGACTTGTGTGCACAACTTGCAATATTCCGTTATGTACATTATCGTGTTTTCTAAAGCTTCATAGAAAATAATATTGTAATTTGTCTTCCATGAATAAAAAACTATAGTATACAATTATTTTTCCAGTTTGCTATTTACAAAACATATTTTATAAATATAAAACAAAAAATAAATAAAAAGCATTAAGTTTACTACTTATCAGCCCCTTCCCGGCTTTTCCCAAGCTGAGCTTGGGAAGGCGAAACGTACCACCCGATTGTAGCTATGACACTGAGAAAATTTGCAGAGTGCTATCAATATTTCCCGAATTATTTCATATGGGCTTTTTAGCGCGTTTTTCACGTAGTGGAACAAAAGCGCTATTAGGACGCAAATTTCGTCTTAGTTTTCGTCTTCGTTCCATATTTTGTCGTACCTTTTTCTCAGCCAATAAGCAACCAATTGACCTCGGGTTTTCGGCATTTGGTCGCATTTGTGCCCTAGATGAGCCGAATCATATTTAAATGTAATCATTTTTAAATTTTTTTTTAAGTACAGTACTACTTTCTGTTAGTAAAAAGTTAATAGTTGCATTATTGTAAAATACAACATGTGAAAAACGCGCAAAAACTACTTGGCCATGCCAATGATTGATATCTTGTTTTTGTTTCGAATTATTGAAAAGTACCACTTGTTGGAATTTTTTGCAAAAAGAGGACGTCCTTCTGCCGAGCACCCCCCCCCCTTTTTTTTTTTTTTTTTTCTTCTTCAAACGTCTGAAAGACAATTTGTTGTCAACATTCCCCCAACAGAGAAAAAAATCAATCCAGCACGACAGTGCATTATTTGCTGCTCAAAGAGAGACAGTAAAGGAAAGAAAGTCAAAAGAGAAAAAAGATTCTACTGTCCAGATTGCGATGTTGGGTTATGTGCAGTACCGTGTTTTCGAATTTATCATACACGATCAAATATTGATTAATAATTTCATAATCATTCATGTAAATAAATTTTCTTATTCTAGATAAAAGCTAGATATTCTAAGCTTTGTATTTATAGTTATTGTGAATTGACTCCAAAGTCTGGTGATTTCTGCCATACAGAAAGCCAACTTTACAGGTAAATTACTCATTTATTTAAATAGAATTTTTTCATTAATTTTTAGGAAATTTTGTATGCGTATGGTACTCTTATGTTTAAAAAGATATGTATGTTTGAAAATATGCACAAAAAATTTAAATTTTTTGATTGATAATCTAGAAATTAAACGAGCCTGGAAGGGGTTAATAGCTCTCAGTTGACGGTGGTAAGTATCCTTACCACCAAAAGAGAGAAATGTGTTAAAATCAATTATTTTTACCTATTAAGCTAAATGAGATTCTTTTCTTAAATCAATCTCACAATTCCAAAAATATTTTCATATACCTTTACTAGAAACAATTAGCCCATTAAAGGGTTAAAAAGGAAAATAGAGAGGTCGGTTGTTGCTTTATATTTTTATCTCAACAATAACAATGTTTTAACAATGTTACGAATTTATCATTCAATGTTATTTTTACTTAAATGTAATTAATATGTTAAAATATGAGAAACACATGGAAAAATAAGCTATAGTGTGAAAACCGTACCAAATTTAGCGTAAAAATCTACTAGAAATAAAAGAAAAGAAGTCTTGGAGAAAATTTTTTAAAAAAGCCCTCAATACTCTACAATTATAAAAATTTATCATTAAACACAGATTTTTTAAAAATATATATATTTAATGTGATTTTAAAATAAATAGGGAGATTATTAAAAATCGAAGTAAAATAAATTCTCGCTCGATTCTTATAAAAATTAATAGGAAAAAAAAAAACTATAATGTAAGATTCTTTCGTGCTTTCTTTTAAATCGATTAGTCTATTGACTGCAACTTAAGCTCATTTTTATCTCTTGTGAACTAATAAATCATTAGTTTGGCAAAAATATTTTTCTATTTTTTGGTTATCGGTTTTTTTATACAAGCGAATAAATACAAAAATGGAGCTGTTAGTTTTTCGTGGTTTTTTAATCGATTTAATAGCATGGAATTTTTCAGCTCAAGAAGTTATTATATGCATTATATATGGGTACTCTCTTTACGGTCACTTAATTTACTCATTTTTTTTATTAATAATAACTTGTTTAACTGAAAAATTTCATGCTTTGTAAAAATCCCAATTTTTCGCAGAATGTATTTTTAAGAGAGGTCTAGAAATTTTTCATAGCGCGTGAACTACTTATTTTTTGTATTAAATTTAACGTCAATCTTATTTATTATTACCATATCCTCAAAAATTAATTAATAAGAAATATTAAAAAGATATTTTCCGTCATATTTTGATTCTATCACAGTAAATGTTCTTTTATTTGCAGTTTCGGTTTTATTTATTCAAAATATTGAAGAAGTAAAAATAATCAGAGCTGTGTGTGTGTGTGTGTGTGTGTGTGTGTGTGTGTGTGTGTGTGTGTGTGTGTGTGTGTGTGTGTGTGTGTGTGTGTGTGGTGTGTGTGTGTGTGTGTGTGTGTGTGTGTGTGTGTGTGTGTGTGTGTGTGTGTGTGTGTGTGTGTGTGTGTGTGTGTGTGTGTGTGTGTGTGTAAGTGAAATAATATGTTAGTATAAGGTAAAACTCTTTTCTTCTTCTTAAGAAAAATTATTGCTGGTTTTATAAAAGCATTTATAAGCCATGTAGTATTTGTGATTTAAAGACTACAAAACCATTTATTAAAAACCTTAAATGTATTATAGTAAAATTTCTTAATCAAAATTATAGAAAATCTGCCAATATGTAATCAGAATCCTTTGAATTACTAAAATAATTTATTAAAACTGATTATGTACAAATTTTCAGCAACGAACTATATACCTAATAATTCTTTGTATATTTTTGGATTATATACAAATAATTACTTGCAAACTCAATTTATTAAATTATTTTAATAACTCAAGCCTAACTTCAATATATTTATAATATAAAATGAAATATAATTTATATTTAAATATTGCATTTGCTTTACTTAAGCATTATTTTACATTCAAATACAATTATTACTAAGTAATATCCCATTTAAGAATTATCCCCTTTAAAAATCCCTTTAAAAATTAGCTATCCCATTTAAAAATTATCAAAATTTTCATTGTTTAAATTAATAAATATTCCTTTATTCGCATAATTTGTTTATCATACTCAGGTCACTAATATTTTGCATACTATAGTTTTCTATATTAGTAAATGCTATATATTCGAATAGTTACAGAATCTTTTATTAGTAAATGAAATATTCGAATATTTACAGCATTTTGTGTTGGTAAATGTAAAATATTCACATATTCTTACCAATATATACAAATTAAATATTTATAATATAAGTATTATATTATTCATACCATTAACAGCATGCGTTTCCACTGTAACCGTAAGACTTTTGTGGTCAGTAAAGAATGTTCCAATTCTTCTGCCTTGAACTATTCGACTCACCGCATGTTCATCTGTGCCGTTACATATAACGACAGCAATTCCACGTTCTAAAGCCCAGCTGGCAGCACGAACCTGTTAAAAAGATTATAAAAAACACACATATATTTATTATTTCTGACCAACATGATAATTTCCTTTAAATAGTCCCTAACTCGTGAAAATAAGAAGTGTCTCCAATTTCATAATGTTCAAGCTCATCAATACAGGGTGTTTCTAAATGAATCTATCATACATCGAATGAAAGAGTAACTGAAATAGTTTTGTGTGTTGGCTTATGTGCGCATGCGCACGAAACGTCTGTTAATTTTCCCCCTTCCCCGCCGATCAACGTGCTTGTAGAAAAATTGGCGACTAGGGAACAAAAAGCGTTTTGTGTTCTCCAGTTTGCAAAAACAGAATCTGCTATTACTGTACAGCGAGCATTTCGTATTAAATTCGGTTGTCAACATTGTTTGATTGTATTAACGTGATTCTTTAGATATCGAATAATACATAAAAGCAATATTTAATTTAAACGTACAGAAACGTTGGTGTTGTTCCACTAGAGATTTTATATTTACTTTAAAGAAAGCCTAGTAGATAATGTGCATATTATCTAGGTAACTTGAGAAATGAAGCAATTTTCTGCACTTTAAGAGTAATCATAGTTAATGTGCAGATTACCCAGCTAATCTGAAGATTAACTGATTTCTGCACTTTAACAGTAGCATATTCAATTCTGAATATAGACGCAGGAGCCGTAGTAGTCCAGTGAATAAGATTCGTTGCCGGTGATTATGTATAGAGTCATGGGTTGGAGTTCTGATTCTTTAAAAGAAAGATGGATAGAATAATGAGGACCTCTGACCTCTAAATTGTGCTTTTATCCAAAATTCTTTCTCAGAGTAGTTTGGCCTTTGGAAGAGGATGTACCAGCTCTCTGGGGGGTATCTCGTCTGTCTCTCCTGACTTAAGTTCAAAATTACGAGATTGGGTCGGCCACTGACTATTCTCATGTAATTCTAGATATTTAGGTTATAGTTAATTAAGATAACTATAACTCACAGCTTTATTAAGGAAATGTGGATAATAAAAAGAAAGGAGTTCAATGCTGGACATATGTTCCCTTGTTATAAATTGAAAGGGTTGCATTAAGGCTTCAACTACATACTCATGACAAAACAGATTTGTAATAGAAGATATGAAACGTATACTGTTTTAACTACCTATATATAATATCATTATTGTTAGAACATGTTAATCATCAAATTAATCCCCTTTGAACCTTTTTTTTTTATCCCTCTAAAAAATAATAAGTAATGAAATATAAAATTACTATAATATAATGCAAAGTACTGGAACATGAAAAATATCAGGATTCATTATTTTAAAACATCAATAAATTTTTTAATTAATTTTAGAAATAAATTTTAGATGCAGATTCCAAGGTAATTTTAGAGATAAGGTTTCTAGGGGTAATTTTTTTTAAAAAATATGGAGACGTTTATTTGAAAACCCTTGGGTGTAAGTAAGATAACTATGTTTTCCTATGATAATTTAAGAGGATAATATATGCATTAACAGGATAATAAATCATTAACATGATTTCTTGTTTTTATTTACAAAACATAAGGCCTCACCTTAGATTCCATGCCTCCCAATCCTACTCCTGATTTTTCTCCAAACACGATGTTGCCATCTAGTGATGGACAATATGTGTATAAAAAGCGAGCCCCATCTTGACTGGGTGGTAATGTGTAAATGCCATCAACGTCGGACATAAGAATCAAAAGATCTGCTTTGACTTCAGCGGCTAAATGGGCTGCAAGACTATCGTTGTCTTTAATGTTCATCACCTAAGGAAGAAAACTACAAAATTAATAAAACAGAAAAATACGAGAAACATTCCAAAAATAAATTTTGTCATTTTTCACTCAGAGGAGTTATATTACAAATAGGGAAACTCACTTCCACAACAAAATACAAATTTCAGCTATTTGATCCAAATAATCATCACTGACATTATCATGAAATCAATTTTAAAAACTCTTCCAGTAATAATCGGTGTCCAGCGTTGTAAGGAAATTTTTCATGGCCATTTGTTCTTTTTCTTTGCTACCAAAGTGAAGTCCTACCGCCCATCCAGTATAGTGGTCAGTGAAGCTGACTGCGGTGCCGTAGGGACTGGGTTCGAATTGCGGAGAAGGTATGAATATTTGTGTTGTAATCCTTTCTTCTATCTGTGCTGTACGCCCACGTGTTATACATTGCGTGGTGCACGGGATTTATAAATGTTTAAAAAACGTGAAGTCCTGATAGCTCTGATTTTAACACTAGAAAATGAGGTATGGGAAAAGATCGGGGCTGTAGGCCGGATGATTCAATATCTCATCTCGGACGATGAATGTATTTTTCAGTGTACCTTGCTGATGGGATTACATTGTCCTCTTTGAATAAAACCCGTCGACTCAAATGGCCACGTCTCTTGCACCGAATGGCGTACTTCAGTTTCATTAATGTGGAAAAGCTTATTTGCACTCAACTGAGCTTGGAATATATTGAGACTGCTGCTTATCTCAATTGCTTAGCACTCTAAACAGGCGCATTTGTTCACCATCTTTCGCTCCTCCCTTTGTGAATTCAGAAAAAATTGTCTTTTCACTTTGTGATACAACTTCTTTGAGGGAAAATACAATGGATCTTATTTTTGGATTATCCCTTGCAATTACAAAATTATCCACTCAAATTGAAAAAATTGGATAAATATATACTCATAGTATCAATATTAAGCTAATGGTCACTGAAACATCAAAACAAGAGAATGTAAAAAATATTGTCATATTAATTTGGTATTTATGTTGAATAGATAGAATAACTGAGAACTAATTGAACTATGTGCCTTTCAAGAATGTAGTCAAAAGAATGATAAATTTAGATGAAAATATAAAAAGGTCCAATTTAAATCTTTGAGAGGAGAGTCACATTTATTTAAATGTAGAAATGCGTGTAATTTCAACTTCTCTCAAAACTATTGAAGTGCCTTAGATCTCATTTTAGTTCTACCTCCGATTTTCTCATTACGAAATTAATTATAGATATCTTTAATGGAAGAAATCAATATTCTCAAAATATATAGTATCTTCTATAGTTTCAAACAAAAGCAGTATCATTTTCAATAAACGTTATTTTTATTAAAAAATACTTAATAACGTTTTAATGTTAGAGCATTGGACTCCAGAACAGAAGGCCTGGGTTCGATGCCACCAAATATCCTCCGAGTACCCACGGAGTACGTGCTCGTTAGTTTAGTGGATCCGAAAGTCTTGTGGGTGGTCACCGCCGAAACCACGGGTGCAGGGGGCTGCAGAATATTTCCCTCCCCTCCAGTTCCCTGCCTAAAGGCCTTATCACACGTACACGTTTGGTGCAATTTTTGGTCGAATTTGTGCAATTTTTACTCCGTTGCCATAGCGATGGCTTCCGAACAACTTTTTGCCAGTGAGCTGAGAAAGTTGCTCTAAATGAAAGTTGCTTGAAATTCCAGCCAATGGGGTTCTTAGGCACCCTACGTCATAAACAAGATGGCGGTAACGGTGTAGCTTCACATCAAACGCATCAGATACGGCGTGTAATAATTTAATGGTGTACAATATTTTAACGGCGTTATTTTGAACAGAATGATGCTCCATTTCTGTTTACCCTCATAAACAAAAGCGCGAGCGAAATAAAATAAATAATATTGGATGGTCGTTTTCGAAGCAGAAAAATCAGCGAGTAATGTTTCATTGTGGAGAAAGAGCGTGGCTGACGTCAGAGCATGTCGTTTTGCTTACGGTAACCCTTCCCCTTCAGATTCGGCGAAAAGTTGGGCCAAACAATTGCACGGTAAATATACGTGTGATACCGCCTTTAATTGTGGTGGTGGAGATAGGTGGTGTCTCCATCTATCGTTTATAAGTCCAACCTGTCTCAGGCTCTGGTAACTTTCATTCCTTTCCTTCGGGAAGGACACGACAACAACGTTTTAATGTACACATAAATTATAATTAATTAGTTAAAGATAAATCCGATACTGTAATAAATATTTATTTCCATACATAACCATATTAGAAGATTTTATTTGTGATATTTTCGTTAAAAGTAGTGTTATTCACCAAGAAAAATAAAACCTGAATCTTCCCTTAGAAAATATAAAAATTAAAACCACAATATAATTACCGCTGCCTCGTTGTACTTGGCAACACCAGATGTGTAATCAACTTCAGGAGGTACAACAGTGTCATTTGTATTTACTATTGGTATGATGTTCAATGCCAGAAGTTCAAGAACCGTACTCTTCAAATTATGTCGACTGTCTGGATTATAGAAATCAGGTTTTGTTACAAGTACCTAGAAAGGAATAGATTAATTAGGATTATTTACGAATTACGCATATACCGAAAGGGTTAGTTACATTAATAGTAATAATTGAACCCTCACATTTGTTAAATGATTCCTTTTATAACGTTTCTGATTCATATCTGCCAATTTTTCAAAACTAAAATACACATCGCGTCAAGTAGTCGGATGCCAAACATCTTTGATTAAAGAGTTTAATAAGACATTTAAATATTATGACAAACATTAAGAAACATAAACATTTAGAGCTACAATAAAGACAATTACGGAAACTACCATATTTAGCAGCACAATAATAAAAGGGGAAATAGATTCTACTCGAGGTTCATTTCTCGACAGTAACCTCTCGACTCACGGTTTTCGGAATTGTCCACTAGAGGTACCTGTCCACATATTGGTTTGTTACAACATTCAACTATTCAATGTAATAATATATATTTTAATCAATTCTAAAATCATTAATTAGTTATAAATTAATCTATCTCTTCTCAGATTATTCAAGAAAATTCTGAATTCATGCATGGCCAATCTGTTATTTTCTAGAGAAAAGAAATGGATGTTTTCCCCACTTATAATATTCTCTCTCTTTCCTTCCTAAAACTGAAAGGGTTAAGTACATAATATAACACACACACACACACATATATATATATATATATATATGAAATAGATTTTATACTCAAGTAAAAGAGGGTATTTATAACATCACTTTAAAAATCTCTTTTGTAATATTTTCTGGTTTTATCCTGTTTCTTGAAAGTTCTGCTACTCTTAGCTATTCGAAAAGTATGTATCTTAAAAAACTGAATTTAAATCTGTTATGTTAAGAATTTCTTCCTCCATAAACCCTCTGGCCGCGGTAGCCTAGTGGTCAAGGTATCGGATCGTGGCTGGCATGCCATGAGTTCGAGCCCAGTACCACTAAAGACCCGCCATGTAGGGGAGCGATGCACGTTCAATCTATCGAGAGCTCAAACGTCCTCCCGTTGATGTGGTGTGGTAGTTAGAAGAAGGGGGTCCCAGCTCAGGTGTCGTCCTCGTCACTGTACCATGGTTCAAAATTACGAGGTCCGTCGCCAAAAGCCCTCGAGTAGCTAAACAATGCGACGTTATTCACTCACTCACTCCATGAACCTTTTCCTCTTCCTCCTTTTTAACGAATGTCTAATTTACTACGTGTACATCATGTTTTTATTTCGTTATAGCATTATATTCATATAAAAAGTTAGCAGATATGATATTCAAACAAATTTAGATAGTAAAATTATAACGTTTCTAAGCTTTCACTGGAAAACAGCAAATAATTCATGTTTTAATAACAAAGTAGCTCAATTTTATTACTACTGTCTAAAGCAGTGTTTCTTAAATTAGAAGACACATCCCCAAATGGGGTCACCAAAAATTTTAAGATTTTTTATATATCTTTTTGCATGAAATAACTAGTTCGCCATTTACAAAGAGTATAATGCATCGTATCTGAAATATAATCAAGATAAAAAAAATACCTACAACAAAGATTTTTTTTGACATAAATTATAAAAAAGCCATTTATTTTATTTGTTTTGCACATATTGCTGTTACTTCGTCCAAGGCCTTACATATACAAGTTTTAATTTAACCGTAACCACGAGGTTTGGCAGTCTCATCTCGGTTTCAGAATGTCAGCCTATCTACGCGAATTGGGTTTTTACTTTGACCTTAAAATAATATATGGTGTTGCATATGCCGTTGTTAATAAAAAGTGATGATCTCAGAAGTAAGCTCAAAATGTGAGTGACTATATTTAATAAACAGATATAAGCTCTTACCGTGTAATTACATTATGTAATATATTTTTTTTTGTTACTCAATTAAAATTTCTATATCGTTATATTCAAAGTAAAAACATATTGCGGATTTTGTTACTACAAAACAATAATATATAATAAATAAAACACATAGAAATACCTAAACGTGTGTAAACTTTGCGCAATGTTTTTAGAATCACGCAAAATTTTTATACAAAAAATGAGGTCACCACCCCGAAAAGTTTAAGAACCCCTGATCTAAGGAAAGGTTCAACCTTATAATTACAGACGTCTCAAGAAAACTTCTATGATATCATTACTGAAGCAAGAAAAGATTCCGATCTTATAATTACTGACGCAAGCAAAGAAGTTCAATCCTGAATTTATTGCACAACAAATTGAGGTGTATTTCTTACTTGGGCAATATTTACTCCATATTGTGAAAACATGACATCGTAAAGTGCCATTAGGCCACTCTGACCGACTGCGGCAGCAGCTCTTGGTTCTGGACGGACGATTCCCTGAAAAAAAAAAGAGAATTATAATTATATTCTAATATTTTTTACTCTTAATTATAGCCCACTATTTGTATATGAAATTTAAGGGGTCATGGTCTGATTTATAAAAAAAAAAAATCTTTTCGTTATGGTTTTTACATTTTTTTTTATTTTAAACCATTTACATGTTTACGTAAAAAAGTTTTCGTGACCAAATTTCTACAAAAAGCAAGCCATTTAATTTTTTAAGCAAAAATTTAAAAACTTATGAAGAGATTTTAAAATACTAATCCTCCTACAATAATTGAGGAACTCACATGAAATTTGATTAAAAGTACGTAAAATTATATTATAAAAGTTGGTGTTGTTTTTCTGTTAACGTGAATGATATTCGTAAAATACTTTTTTTTGTGTGTGAATGTTTATTAAAAATTCCTTGAAAAATATATAAATTGTAAATTAAACTATTTTTTTAAAAAATAAATATTGCTTTGATTCAAAAATGCATACCAGATTTTGTTACGTGCACTAATAGATATAGGTAGGGATAATATCTTAGCATTTTGCACAATAGAAAAAAATCTTAGCATTTTAATTGAGGATAATCTAGTTTTTTTTCCCCTGAAGAAAATCAGCTTAAAAATTTTATTTGCCGTTGGAATGTAGATAAAAAAGAACATGAAAGTTGTTATAGCTCTGGATTTTTTTAAACTCAGAACTTTTAAATTTTGTGAGATTATAGAAATGTAAATGAAAAATAATTTTAACTAAAAAAACATTATTTGAATTTGTTACTTATTTTTGTCGATTGAACCGTACTGTGTCCATTTAAACAATAAGATGACATATTACATTGAAAGAAAATTCTACATAATATGTAGATTCATTTGCTTATGTAATTTAATTTTGGTTTGGGTTCGCTTAAAGTTGCAGTTAGAACAATTACGAATAATTTTTATTTCAGAATTACGGTCAGATAATGATAGTGTTGCCTGACTGGCAGCTTATTCCATAATGCGTGTACTGCATTGCACTACACGCATATTTTTCATGCACACAAGGTCTTATATAGATTTAAAGCAAATTCATACTCTTCTCTCTCATCTCTTTCTCTCTCACACGCACGAAGCTATTCATCTATACGAGTTTCTAATGTATGGCCAGATGGCTTCATTCATACAATTGTTCTAATATGGTTATCGAATCGCAGGTACAAAATAACAGGTTAACCAGAATTATTTCAAAAAATCAAGTTTGCAGAAGAAAAAATTAATTTTTTTTCTTGAAATAGCATCAATACAGACAGGTTGATAAAAAATCTCTCTACTACAAATCTTAAAAATCTATACAAAATAATTTAATCGATATTTTAAAAGGTGATTTACAGTAAAATATTTCACAAAATATTTTTATAGATATAAAAAGAATAATCTTTATGTACGGATAATAATGAACGAATCGCGTATATAATAATGGCCTCTCATCAGCATTCTGTGTTAAAACATATACGGGAAAAAAAGGCGTCACTTTTATGTGGATTTGACATCTGAAGACCTCCGCATAAAATACAATAACGTTATAAAAAAAGACCGTTTAATATCCTAACGAACAATTAATTAGAATTATTAAATATATTAAATAATTCTCTCTCGAGTTCTCTCATTCTTATTCTTGTCTTTTATAACGCCATCTACAGTTTAAATTTTAAACTAATTTCTTATACCTCTTTTTAAAAAATTAATCTGTAATTGAAAGTTTTTTAACAAAAACCGAACTTTTTCACGTCATTTGCTTGATTTTATAAAGTTTTTTTAGAATATTTCGCGTACTGTTGACCCTTTCTGTATTTAGCAGTTTTGTTTTTGCCAGAAAATTCTGAAGTTCTTCGAGGTTATGTGTTCGGTACATTCTTTTAACTAACTTGTTCTTGTTTCACTAAGAACAATAACTGACATATTTTTTCAGGTAATGTAGATTTTTTTTAAAAAACAGAAAACATGAAAAGAATTTCATTTTTTGTAAATTTTCATTTTTCTGTGGGCGCAAAGCTTGTTGGAAATTTAATTTGTAATTTTTTTTGATAAAGCATCATATGATTAATTGTAACTGCGCACAATGAAAACAAATATGATTGCTCTACAATGCTTACCATGATAGATTTTGGAGTTTTTAAATTTCCTTCATTGAAAACTCGTTAAAATTATACATATTTTTAATAGATGAACACAATGAAAAGGGGGAAATCTTTATGAATTAACAAAAATTATTAATTATTAAATAATACAAATATACAAAAATAGTAAATTATTATTTGAAAATGATTCCCTCTAAAGCAATGTCCACGATTGGAAAAAACGTTTTTTGGTCTTTAGTTGCATTTTTCATGAATTATTATTAAAAAAACTCTAATGATATATATATATATAAGTAATTGATTAATTATTTTAGTTTGTTACAGCTCACAACGTCTTACGACTTTTTTGAATTAGAAAAAATTCATTATACTTGTAGAAAATTACAGTTATAATTTTAAAAGGACTTCGTAGTATTCCCTTAAAAATTAGTCTCATTTTGAGGGTTATCTTAAGACTTTTAGTGAAATTTGTTTCATAAAATATTTTACGACATTAAAATTAGAGTGCAAATTAGATGAATAGTAAATTAATTATGAATAGCAGAAATATTAAGTGAAAGGCGATATTTACATTTTCTAAAAGACAATTATTTTTCTCCATCTATTGAATACATTTTTGTGATTTACGTATTGTTTCATTGACGTTTTTCATATTAACATAAATAAAAATTTTAACTATGAAATTCTCCTTAGGGATATTTTTTCGAATTTCAAATTAAATTTGCAAAATTCAGAAATATTCTACCACAGAAATGAATTACAATTGGCTATTTAATTATTTTTATAAATGTATTCTAAAAGTAATCAATATACACCACAGATTTGAGACATTTCAATACAATGTGTAAGAAATTAATTAATTTTATCTTTTCAGAATTAAAGCTCCAGCTCCATTTACTACTTTTTGATACGAGATTCTTTATTCAAGATCATATCCCACAGCAACATGTTCTTTTAAATACACTCATGTCCAAAAATTAAGGATAATGAAGTTCAGGCAAAGAAAGAGACAGAAGCAAAACAAATTTGACTTATTTGTAAAGTCTATTTATTAAACAAAAGGTAAAGGGCAAAAAAGATGCTATATGTTTGACATAATTAATAAAAATTGCGATTTTTACTCCCTGGAGCAAATTTCAAAAGAGAACCTATTTACAAAAAACAGTATAACATGGTTAGTATGGTGGTTAATACGGAGTATGTCTCCCGGCCGATGCAATACAGGCCTAACAACGCCTACGCATGCTGAGTATCAAATTATCAATCTGATCTTGGGGAATATTACACCACTCATCAAGCAATGCCCTCCGAAGTTCCGGTAGACAGGTGGGAGGGGGTTGACGGGCTGCAATTCGTCGGCCAAGTATATCCCACACATGCTCTATTGGATTCAAGTCCGGTGAGTATGCTGGCCAATCCATACGGGTGATATCTTCCGATTGAAGGCATTCGTCTACAATGTTTGCACGGTGAGGACGGGCGTTGTCATCCATAAACAGAAATTCAGCACCCATGGCGCCCCGAAACAAACGTACATGTTGTTCCAGAATGACATCCCGATAGATGTGGCCTGTCATCGTTGCACTCTGAACATGCAGGTTAGTTCTGGAACCAAGAATAATTCCTCCCCAAACGAGCCATCCTGCTCCACCGAAACGGTGTCGTTTAATGGTGTTCTCTTGGTGGTAACGGGTACCTTGCGCTCTCCATATGAAAGTCCGGCGAGAATCAGACTGCAAACTAAACCTGGACTCGTCGGAAAACATCACACAAGACCACTGTTGCGGTGTCCACAATGCATGCTCTCTACTCCTGGTTAATCGCAGGCGACAGTGAGTTGCGGTAAGGGGAACACATCTGACAGGCCTACGAGCATATAGACCAATGTGCCCTAAGCGTCTGTACACGGTCTGCCTTGAAACTGTCGTACCGGTAGCTGAAGAGAGCTGACGAGATAGGTCTGATGCTGTGCTCCGTCTGTTTCTTTTGGCAGTAACTGCCAAATACCGGTCCTCATTCGGCGTTGTAACTCGGGGGCGACCTGTGCTGTAACATCTACTCACATTACCATAATCTTGGAATCGTTGCCAAAGCCTGGAGATGACACTCTGAGCAATTCCAAGTTCCTCGGATACTTCCAGCTGGGTACGTCCACATTCCAGTCGTCCGATAATTCTACCACGTAAAAAATCATCCAAATGCTTCCTTTGTGCCATAACTATGCGGTTATTGCACTGAAAGGCTTTTAAAGCGCTTGTGAACAATTTTCTTCTTTGCCACCATTCCTTATATACCCCTCTCTTACACTCTCGTCATTGTGACGTACTATCCGCGCCATCTGGTGGTTTTCCTGTAATTTGCATATTCTTCTTCAAGATGTGTGTGATAATTCTACAGGTGAAATTTTTATTTTAGAGTTCAATTTCTGTGTGATTCTGAATTATCCTTAATTTATGGACATGAGTGTATATATTCTGATTATATAGTTTTTCTTCAAAAAATATCTGAAGGTGCAGACTGATGCAGCAAAAGTATCCATAATTTTTTAAGTAAATTTTTTAAGTCTTTTATCAATGAAATATATATATACTTAACTTTATTACTAACTTTAAAAAATTAGTGTTACGTAAGATTTTTCCCCCCTAATTTACAAAATACGTAACTTATATTTAAAGAAATAAAACTTTTGTGAAACTGTAGTTTTTCTTTCCTCTTATGTAAAACAGATGGCAGCACAATTAATGTTAGAAATGTATTTACTGATTTTCATGCAACTAAAATTAATTCGTAATTAATTTTTACACATTAAAATATCCCGATTACTCCAACTCCAGATTTTTTAAATCCATTTTAAGGCAAAATATTTACACTTCAAAATTTATGTTACTTTTTCATCAAACTACAAAAAGGGAAACTACTCACACAAATATTGCTTTGTCCTTCTACGCATAAACTTTTAAAAAATTGTAAAAATTTCTAGCTTTTGCATTATAACTTAAAATAATAAACATGAACATACTTTATTACACATATGTTAAACATTGTGCTTAAAATTGTTCAAAACAATGATCAATTACCATAAATATGAGCCTCTCTTGAGAATTTTAAAGCAAAATATCTTTTTTGAAGACTTAAATAAGCTTTCCATTGGTTGAAATTTGTATGAAATATAAAACTCTGCAAACAGGTCAGGGAATTCAAATTCAAAATTCCTTAGACAATTAATTAAATATATACAGTCGACTATCGCTAACTGAAACCTTCGATAATTCGAACCTCTTGCTAATTTGAGGTATATGATCAGCCCCTAGAAAAACTCTTGATGTTTCGAACTAAAACAATACTTTTTGATACACTCAATATTTCGAAGTAAAATATGTGGCTGGCTAGACTACAACATGCGATAATTCGAAGTTATCTTATAAAACTCTCGACAATTCAAACGCTCACTATCATGCAGAGTCCTGTAACAAACAGGTTGGAGCTTACATGTTTTGTGTTGTATTGTATCTGCTGTCTCCCCTGTAACGCAGCCCCTTTGAGGACCATTGGTGTTGATTGACTCCGATAACTTTGGCAGAAGTTTAAGTATCACTAAACAAACTACGCAACTTTTTCCTTCAAAATCGTTTTGATGCGGACATTTTTCAAGCTTTATTTGTTCTAGAAAACTCTATTGACAAATAATATTGAATACCATAAAACGAAAAAAGATAAAAGACATTTTTTCTTGAAAAGAAAACCAGTTATATACAGTTTGTATTCTTTTAAAAGTTTTTAATACATAAATTTATTCTTTTAATTCAGGAGAATTTTAACTTCTGTGTATAATATTTATACTGTATACACGTAATATGTACTTTTTAATATACTTTTAAATAATTTTATACCTATGTACAATTGTTTTTTTATTACATAGGTTCAAATTTAAATGTGTTAGAAAAAATTTTCTTTTTGTATATTTTGGGAGTTTTTTCCTACCCTCTTGATAATTGGAAGTTTTTTTATCGGTCCCTTCAACTTATTATCGAGAGTCGACTGTTTATATTTATACAGTTTGTCTTTTGGCTGATAGATGGCGCCACATTAAGATTTGATACTTGTCACTGAAATGCGTATGTTTATACGAGGTAATGCATTTCTAATTTCTCAAAATATTAATTTTTATTGTATGTCATTGAAGGATATTACGCGAGTAGATTCGATGGAAATATCGGATTTCTTCAATTTTTTAAAACGATTCAAAAAAAAAATAATGAATCAATGTAAGATTGACAAATAACTTATCATTAAAAATTCATATATATACACGCAGAATCAAATATATGACTAAAAATTGTATTACACATAAACAATTATAAAAATAACTCACAATATAGTTTTAAGAGCTATGGGAAATTTCTATTGAATAATTTAGTAATATTTAGAGCTGTGGACCACCAAACAAATTAATGTACAGAAATTTAAGAAAAAAAGAATCGTTTATGAAGAAGGGGGATTCCTGAAATTGTATTACCAGTATTACCAGGAAACAATTCATTGTATTACCAGGATACAATTCATTGTATTACCAGCAAATAATAAAATAAATTAATAAATATTTTAAAAAATAGTTGTACCGAAACAATTTCAGCATGTAGAATCAATGTACTTCAACAAATGAGTATAATCTGCTACATATTATATTTATTCGAACTAATGCGCAATATCCCACTTTAAATAAGCCAAACTTGAACGTTTTTGGGAAAAATATATTGCTTTTATGTTTGCGAGTTTAGTTAGTTTAATGAAAAATTAAATGATTATTTTTTTTAATTAATGCAATTAAAATAATTCATAATGTATTAGAATATTTTTTAAAAATTCTTTCAATTTATAGGAATATATTTTATATGTACATCTAATAAACTGCATAAATATTAATGGTACAAGAATTTTTAATACTCTTGGTCAATGTCTTTCTGAGAAATATCTTTTTAAACAATTTAGTTTAGAAATGCTTCTTAGAACTAGCATTCATTTTTTGAGTTGATAACCAATAAATTTATATATATCTTCAGATATCATTCGTCTACTAAGAATCACCAATTTTCATTAGAAAAAGGAAACTGTGCATTAAATTTGAAAAACAATTCATTGTTTCTTCATTTTTTCCCATTGTGGACAAGATACCTTGTAAGAAATTAGAACAAAATAAGAACTTATTTTATTTGAAGATGTTTTAGTTCAATCTTTTACTGACATTTCATCTAAATTTTTTAAAGATGTTTCACTTAAACTTTTTAAAGATGTTTCAGTTTTAGGCATTTTGATACGTAGCATAATCAATGTAAATGCACGTTCACGGTGTTTGCATATTATTATGTTGGTTTAATATAAACGTTTCTTTCAATCAGCTGCATCTCTTTGAAAGCAAAAAGGCCAAGTTTAAGTTATGCTTTGAAATTTTAAAAAAGTCTTGATGATGCTTTGCGTGAAAATGCTAGTTGATTGAACTTTAAAAATAGCAATTATTGTCCTGACAACAAAATATTTCCAACTTTAGGCATTATTTAGACAGGGAAGCCCTCTTCTTGTGCACTATTTTCTGAAACAAACCAGTAAATCGAATATTTAAATATGTTTCACAAAATTCTCTAGTAGTTTACAGAATCTATTATTAAGAATCTTTAAAAATTCAAATTGCTAATTTCTATTTTACTTAATAATTTATTTTTATTTTACGAATTCCACACGCTACAAAAATAGCTCCTTTGCCATAAGTGAACGTGCTCACCAATATTTTTCGACAAAACAACCAAAACTTATTGGTGCAGGTCCCACGTCCATATGTTCAGCGATCATAGGCTGACCAAAGTCACAGAGAGTACAGTCAGGTGAGTCGACGATGCCAATTGGTAAGAGATGGGACTTCATGCAGCTCTACTCTGTCAGCAGTCTAAAACGAGCTACATTACCTTTTCTATGAATTTCAGGAACCCAGGATGGGTTCTTGTTTAAAATTGTCCAGATCTTGTTCTTCGAAATCTCTGCAGATTCCGATTTAAAATTATATTTGAAGATCATATTAGTAAAAAGTCTCAAAGAATGAAAAAAGGAGTTTTTTGAGGGTCTTTGGATCACGAGAGAGAGAGAGAGAAGACTCCTATTTGAATCCTATTTTGAATCATCTGTTTATTAATAAAAATTCTATTTAAGGTATCCGACTACTTGCGGCAACTTTTTTTGAAAAAAATGAAAAGATATGGGGATTTTTTGAAATTTTTAAATTTATTTAGTACATTTTAAGAAAAAAATATAACATTAAAAAGAGAAAAAGAATTTATTATTACTAAAATGGGGAAAAATTGGTAAAAACTACATAAACGGGGCCCATTCTGTACAAAAAGTTTATAATTAAATTTTTAATTTTTCAGTTTGTAAGTGTTTTCTTCTTATTCATTTTTAAATGACCTCAGGTTGAGAGATATTTTAATTTTTACAAAAACTATATCTTAGCTATTAAATGAACTTGTGCTTACAAAAACAGTGATTATATTTACATAAGGGACTGTAAATTTTGTGATAAAAAAAAACAGGGATTGATAAATCTGAAAGTTAAAACACTTCTACTATTATACGGAACATACGCAAGAATGACATCTTGCTTAAAGTAAGGGCATCTGCTTTTACTAAAAGACCCTTGTAGTTTTTGTTCTAGTGAACGGAAAATAATAAACGGTATTTTAATAAAGCTAATAAGATGGCCTATAAAATAAAATCATAAGAAAAATTTGTCATATTTCGGCAAAATTAGCAATTTTAGGGTATTCGGATACCTTAAGTTATTTTTATAACAAGTAACTTCGTTTACTCAAAGCATTGTATATTACATTCACATCTGCAACAACTAATATATTCAAAAATTCCTTGGAAAAGTCTTTATAAAATATATGAGAGATCATTATCATAGTCATCTTCTGATGTTTACAGAGTGTATCTAACTCTAACAACGATTTCATGACCAAGGTAAATTTGTTGTGTACTATTTCTGTTTATTCAAGAGAGAACACGTTGTCTAAATACACATGAAAAATAACAGAAAAACTGTGTTACAGTTCAGAATAAGATCAACTATTTGATCAGCCTTTTCTGATTTAATATTGTTCAATTCAACTCAGAAGCTAAGGTATGGAATTGAATAGAAAATTCTCTGTGTTTCATTATCTCTCGCACGACTAAATATAGTGTATTCTAGAGTTTTAAGAATTTTATAGGTTATAAAGAAACGCTATAAAAGTCTTAGAAATATATAGAGGCATTAAAATGTTACTTTCACGAAAAGAAACATTGGTACTTTTTGAAACGGTAGTTTTTAAAATAAGCTTCTAAAAGCTGATATAAATATTATGAAAAATATCAATTAATAGTTGTGACGGATCTTTACGTGATCTTCACACTAATCCTCTTGGGGAATCTTTGGGATAGCATTCGAGTTAATTCACATCCATCCCTCTCAAGAAGAAACCCTGATATGGAGATTAGTTTGTCTATATAAAGTCAGGGTTTTGTAATTGTAAGATAGAAGGAGCGGAGAAACTGTTGCGGCGTTACGAAGGTGAGAGATTTAATTGATTTTCACAAGGAGTTTGCCACTATACTAAATTATTGGATTGGGAATCTATAATCTAAGATAGATTAGGTTAAATTAAACTGATTACTTAAGCTTGTTCACGCGCTTAGGGTGTATTGCTTTATTTATATCACTCCTAGGGCATTCTCGTGTGGTTTAACTTGTGGTTGATTCGTGTGCTTGAATAATAATAAAATAATAATTATTATGGAAGTTTCTGGTCATGCTTTGTTTCCTTCCATACCCTTAGGTAGGCAGGACGGTAGGGAGTGACTTCAGGGGGAAGTCGCTCACATAGTCAAAAAACATTCGAATCATTGCGAATGATTTCAAAAAGCCATAAAATTATAATTTTGTAGCTCTCCTCGTTTCATTGTTTTTATAACTTCCAAATGATAAATGCATTCGAGTTAATGTTTAAATTATGACACTTGATGTCGACTTTTTTTTTAAACAACTATGTTTGCTTTGCGTAATAATTGCCATTTTCTTTTCTTTTCTGCAATACTTTTGTACACATCTTCTTTTTGTATACAAAAAAAAAAGTTGAATGCAGATACATACTTAATTCCTTAAATGGTCAAATTTTTGCCCAAAATGTTCCAAAAAAAGGTCAATATTATAATATTATAATTAAATATTAGGTCAATAATTTTTAGTAATTTATAATGAGCATTACAGCTTTAAAAAGTTGTTCCTTCGCTAAAGCATTCTATTATTAGCACAGCCGAATATTTTCAAAACACCATTGTTTATTGTAAAGAAATTTCAGATTTGAAAAAGAAATTTGGTGTTAATTATTTTTTTTCTTTGAATATGAACTGATATCCGTAATTTTACAGTGAAATTATTTATATTTTAAGACACATTTCCTTCAATACATTTTATTTTTAATTTAAAAACTTAAATAAATATTAATTTAAATATTTTCAACTAAATAATTCTGCCCTTGAAGCGATCAATTATTTTGCCCAAAATGGTCAAAAAAAAGGCACATTTTTTATTGCATATAACAAAGCATAATACTTAACAGAATGCGAAAATGGAAGAATTTTATTTTAATTTTGGATTTTAAAGTTTTCACGCTATTTTTTGTTTTCTAATTGTGGAGCACAAAAACCCCTAAATATTTGCTTTTATAAGTATGTTATGAAGACTGTTTTTTATATCTTACAAAAATTTCTCTCATACTTACAGAAAAAATTCATGTTCTTACCTCTTTTTCAAAAGGCTGAGGACTTTGTGTGTGTGCATATAAATATGCACACAATTTGAAATATGATGTAACACTAAGTCTTACATTGCAATGGGACAGTGATAATATCGACTTTTTTGGATTATCTTTCCATTTTCATTACTTCTCAAGCAACAAACTGCACGTCTTGTCAATCCCTATTCGTTATCGAATATTTTCAAGAATCTTAATTCCTGAATTCTATGAAAATTTCCCGCCTTCACCACAAAGAAAATCCCGTATGAGAAGCATTTCAGTGCCATGGGCAAACTTTATCTCTTAAAAACACTAGTATTAATAATCTCACTAACGAACTAAAAATATGGGCAAACCAAAAATAGAAAGAAGAAAATGTCAGAGCCTGTACGCTCTGCAGACAAACCGGATGTGGTCAGCTTTCAGTAGCCTTTACGGTGTACAGGCAAACCAGTTAAGGGATAACCCTTGTTGTCAAGAATTAAACGTTAAATTCAAAATCTTCATAATTCTTGGTGTGAAAGTTTGAGGAACATGATTAAAATTGCAGCACCTCATCTCAACTGATTCTTTTTCAAAATTTCAAGAGCCTTCCTTATTAATCTCTTGTTTTATATTGCTCTAATAAAACTTTAACTAAACAAAATTAAATTGAAGAAAATTATGATGCGGGTATGAGATAGTATTCTTTACACAATAAAAGCATTATACGTAAGGCTTTATATGTGATTAGAATAAGTTGCGTAATGTTTTTGTAGGTTTATCAGTTGGGAAAATGTATTTTATTAACTAATCTGACATCCTATGGTCGTTACTGTGGAAACTTTTGATGATTTTGTCAAACAAAAACTATATTCAGCTTTATCTCTCTGTTACTATATCAGACTCTTCAACCAAAATAATTCATCTTTCACGCCAAAAAAAGAAAGATGCAATTTTCTTTGTTCTAATAAAGCAAAGTTTTGTTATCTGTCTAAAGTGTCAAAAACTATAAAGTATTTGTTCTACTTCAAGGTAAACAAAGTGTGATAATGTTATCTATTGTGTTCATATTGCTCCTTGAAAATCTGTAGAGTTGAAACGTTCGAAAATACAATTCTTTTTCACACTTAGATATGAAAACATGGAACAAGATAACCTAAATTCTTTCACAGTGTTTCTTCGGTAATGGTATTAGTTCATACTATTTGTATTCGAGTCAAATTCAAGCTTTAAATAACAAAAGATAAATGAAAACAAAAGAAATCAATGTAATTATAAATATTCTTTGAGAAATGGTTATTAAAATCCTATTACACATATAAATTTGAATATTAAGAAATTACTGCCAAATATCCAGTATGATATTTCCTTAGCTTATCTTGTCTACACATCGATGTAACTTTTAGTAACTTCTACTAATATACGAGGGTTGGAACTTTAATAGTGGCAACAATTCATTAACATGGAACACGCAATTGATTCATGTCGCCATATTTTACAGAGCTTCAATATAGTCGCCGGCATTGTGTATAACCCGTTTCCAACGATGAGGAAGTCGCAGAACACCTGTAGCAGCGCCTGTTCTGTTGATAGTTAGAATGGACCAATTTACTGCCGCAAGAATCTCTGGATCAGTTTTGAAGCGAATGCCTTGAAGTTGTTCCTTCATCTTAGGAATTAAGTCACAAGGACTTAGATCCGGGGGTTGATCACTGTCTATTAGTGTGTCAACAGCATGCACTTCTACCTCATGAAACCCTATATGACATTGTCGTGCTGTACGAACTCTGGCACATTCAATTTTTAGCCAGCTTCATTGTTCTTGTTTTAAAAACAACCTGACAACACTTACTTTAGACTACAAGCTAATACAAGAATCAGTCCTTCGAGTCACTCTGAATGCGTGTGACGTAGGAAGGACGAGTCTTTTTTTTTTGAGAGGTAAGGTAGGTATTTAGCTCACACGTGGTTTACACGACATTCTTTGGTTTTGTTGTGTAGCGTTTTTAAAGCAGTGTTGCCACTATTAAAGTTCCAACCTTCGTAAAAAAGGAGCTATTAGTATTCTACAGTTTTTGTGAAGAAAAAGCTATTTCAAATGTTAATACTTCTTTGTAAGATCCTAATTAGCGTTCTTCAAGTCAAGATGCGTGTAATCTAATTAAATTAATTGATTGACTGATTTTTCTTTATTTACGTCGCCTCTAAGGTAACGTGAGAGTTATTGTTGACTGACTTCATAATTTTGAACCTCGGTCAATTGACGAGGATGACACCAGCTGCATTCCACTCTCCGAAATTCCAAACCACGCTAATATAAGGACTTTCAGTTATGACAGATTTTACGTGCATTTGCGTCCCTCTATACGGTGGGTCTTTAGTGTCACTAGGCTTGAAATGACACGTGGGCCACGAGTTCATGAACGTGACCTCTCGGCTACTACAGCCCCAACTAATTTCCCCAAAGTACTTCTCACGAAATAAAGGAGGCTACTGCATACGAAATGAAGCCAGCTTCAAAATATTATTGTGATGTAGTATGAGAGTTGAAAGACTACCACACACACACATCTTATATAGATGTCATCCCCGTCATTCAACCGTGGCTTAAAATTACGACTGCTCATCATTAATAACCGTCCTATGATCTAGTGCAGGGGTGGCCAACCTTTTTGGGAAGCGTGCCACTTCAAAAACTTTTCCAACAAACAAACAAAAATGAAAAGGTGAAAAAAATTTACTTGTAGCCTTATTATTAGCACGCATTTTATTCAATAAGTAGAGGAAATTTAAAAATAATATAATAAACAAGACAAAAGTACGAACTTAAATTTTATTGTTAAACTTTTTATTAATTTCAATCAGTTAGACTAGGTATAAAATAAACTGAGTAGCCAGAAAAATTCAATTCTAAATAATTATTAAACAGTCAGTGCTTGTGGTTTTTCAATTTGTAGATTTTTTACTGACTCATCTACACTAGGATTAGTTCTCGAAGATGCTAACAAAATCGGGTTGTTTTAGGTGTGCATCAGTTTCTCATCCCCTCCCCCTCCAAAATGAGACAAAAAAGCAAAAATGCGTTCACAAAAGAAGATATATGAACAATCAGGGATTGGAAAAGAACAATTTTTCCTTGTAATCTTAAATTTAAATGTCTTATAGTATCGGTAAGATCGGCTGAATCTCGAATCCTATATATCTTCATTCTTGAGAATCAAGCACTCACTGGGCAGTTCATTGTTCTTCCAGATATTTTAAAACACGCTCCCTCCAATTCCAGAATCTCGGGAATGCACTTCCTTTGGAAAACTAACGCACAAAATAATGAAGAAGTGCTATCTACATTATAATTTTCGATTGTAATTTAATAAAGTGTATTTAAAATTTTTGATGTTTGTTTTGTCTGAGACAACCACCTCTCAATAAAATAAAACAATTAGTATTTATCTTTTAATTTTTCAATAAGTTTTCGCGTGTCACACTTATAAATTAGCCGTGCCACACTGTGACACGCGTATCTTGGGTTGGCCACCCCTGCTATAGTGTATTATAGTCTAAAATATAAGCATATATAATAAATTAATTCAGTTAAATAATTAATTGTAAATTAAAAATGAAATTCAGTGTTTTATTGAAAAGAAAAAATTCTGTATGTGGTTTAAAAAAAATTGATAGAATGAATATCGTATATCAGAGAGGTTGGCTTTAGTTTGATTCAAGCTACACTAAATATTCATTTTGGAGGATTGATGACACTTGCCAGGATCATTTACAATGGAAACATTTGTGTAAAGAAAACACGGTGGCTGAAGAGAGAAAAATGAAAGGCAATATTTATATTAGAAAGAAACTATTTATAGGTATAAAAATAATCTCAAGTTCTCTCCTATTTATGTTCAAAACAAGGATTGAAATAAGGTTGATTGTCTTTTTCTACAAGGATTAGATCCCCAAAAGTTAATTAGTATGCAAAGTTTATCTGATATTTGGCATTTCCAATAATGAACCCATAGAAAATACTATTTAATGGAGACTCCACTTAAATGGGAGAAGTATAATAGTGGTCGAAACATCTTGAACTTAAATATAATGCAAATTCACATTACTTATATAAGGCAATCAATCCAGTCCATCAGAAAATAATGAAAATGGATGAAAGTATGAACATGAATTCAATAAATCATCTTCATATAAGGGTACATTGAATAGTTTTTATGATAAATGTGATAAAAATTCGTAATAATTAATATTTTTAAATTTTATGTAGTGGTTTGCATAATTTTTTTTCAATAGTTTTCTATTGACTAAATAAAATTCAGTAAATAATCATATTTGATTGCTTAATCCATAACAATTTAATATGGCTTACAAGCGACTTATACAGGAGATCCCGAATGTTTATGTATCCAATTAAATATATATATATATATATATTCCTTTGCCTATAGCCCAGTAGTACAGACAAGTTACAGGTGAAGGTTAGCTGGCCTCAAAACAAAGTTTAAGCCTGCACTCTTATTTCCTAAGGCTAAGAGTTTGTTATTATACTACTGCAGCTACTTATTTCTTACCTATATATATATATATATATATATATATACGTAGTAGGATTCAAAAATTCCCGGACTGAGTCTATAACTTCAAAAAATATTACCAAATAAATTGCTGAAACACATCCTCCTTGAAAATGAGCAAATCCCCTTGAGCAAAAACAAACTTTTGCCGTCGCTTGTAAAGGTCATGAAAACATTTCTGGAATTCCTTTTTAGCCATATCCTTTAGTTCAGCCTGCGATGCAACTTTTAACTTTATCTGTAGAGTGGTCTTTTTTTAACATGCAGGGAACGATGTGTTGACACACCCTATGCATGTTAAGATCCTTAGTGATTATCCATTGACATGTGGCCGAGGATATCCCAACTGATTCTGCTATTGTTTGCAGCCTGTTTTAACGTACCGCCGCAGAAACCTTTTCGATGTTTTCAGTGGTGCGGTAAATCTGCGGACGTCCAGAGCGTTTTTCATCTTCGATACTTTCTCTGCCTTCTCTGAAACGTCGATGCCACTCAAAAGCTTGGATTCGCGCTAATGTATTACAACCTTACATATGCTTCAAAATTTCGAAAGCCTCCGTGGCACTTTTTCCTAAACGAATACAAAATTTCATATTCCTTGTGTGCCCAACAAACGCAATTTCTGAAAATCACCGACGACTAAATGCATCCACCTATAAAATATAACGCCGTAGTGAGCCAACGACCACGTGATTTGAGACAAACGTTTTTCAGAAAAGGGGAAGAACGCAGTATCACAGAAATGTTATCGCAGTCGCTCTACTGCAAAAACTTAATAGTCTTAGACCGAAAAAAAAACTTTTGAATCCTACCTCGTAAATATACATATATATATATATATTATATATATATATATATTTCGCGTTTATATATATATATTTCTGATATATATATATATATATTTCTTATATATATAAGAAATTTTAACTATTTAAAGGCTAATTATTAAAAAAAAAGATTTTTGCTGTATAATTACACATTTCAATTCATGGCTAATTTTGATAAATCGTTTTTTTTTTAATATAGAATCGTGTAAGGGTGTTTTAAGGCATCGGCCAACTGGGGCAAGACCTCAGTCTCGGTTGATGGAACTCGTCTCGTTCTCAACTGGGCCACAATAAAATCATGATTCGAATAATTTTAATCATGAAAAAGTTATTTCCGGACATGTTTTCCGAAAAACCGTGAATTCCAAAGTATATGCCAACTGGCAGCAGTGGCAAGATTGTATTGTTATGGAATGTGTGTCGTCCGTGACTAGGCCATCTACACCTAGGCTAGGTTTACCATCATACACCATCATTATTCATTTAGTTGAAATGCAGCAATCGGCAGAGTCGGTTTGCGCCTATGTTAGCGAGATCGTGCGTAACGCACTTTTATTAATTACGGGGCACCACTTATGCGAGTATACTGTCTATTTAAAAGGATCACAGGAGAGGCTACTTTTTTATAGGGACCCAAGGCATGAAGAATTCTTAAGACATCACAGGAACTGTGATTTTATAACAGCTAATTCAATTTCCCCTTTTTATCTTTATTTTTTAATTTATTCTGCTTATATAATTTAAAAATCATTATATATATATATGAACATCTACTTAATCACAGTATAAATGAATTTATTCCTGATGGTATCACGGAGTCTTTTAAATAACCAAAATATCACCAAAAAATGCAGTAGAATATGATTTTAAAAAATATTCTCTGTACGCATTAAATCTCTAATATATTTTCTTCATAACAGACATTATAGATAAAACGTCTGTAAGCCTGAAGAAAATAAATTATTGTGATAAATCCAGAGGAAAAAAATTCAACGTTGGAATTCGGTAAAAATCAAAGAAAAAGCTGAATTGAGATTTATCCATGAGAAAGAAAAAAAAATATAATAGACAGAGTATCGTAAAATGAAATGAATTTCCAAGAAACAACTTTAGCCTAAAAAGAATCTGCAAAATATCTCAAACAAGACTCTTCATTTTGTCAAATTTTACTCCGTTCCTTATATATTTTACAAGAAAGTTTTCCTTTGAAACAAAGTCATTTATCTTCAATAGTAAATTGTATTTTTCCCCTGTTTTGCCAGAAAGAGCTTTAAATGTTTTTTGAGCAAAAATATTTTTTTGCTGAATTATTTCAGACAGAAAAACATACGAACATGATTTGTCGAAAAATTTTAAAATATATTTGAAAAATTACCAGTTATAAGAAAAATTTTAAAAATACACTTAACAAAAATCATAATAATAAGTATTTCCAAAAAGATGTTCAAATTACTTGAATTTTCTAACGACTCAAAGCTTTCTCTAACTGTAAATATGCATTGTTACGGGTTCTATTCGGGTTTCTAATCCTCTTGGGGAAAATTTTCTAATTAAATGTGATTTTAGTTGAAAGCCGCTTTCCACAGAGAGAACTTGATTTTATGTAAATGCAAACTTCTATTTAAGCTCTAGTCGCTAAGTAGACGAGTGATGGTTAAAAGTTGATCCTAAGCGGAAAACATAGTGTGAGTGACCGGTGGTCGCACTTCGTAATATTAGTTCCAAATGGAAGGATTCATAGAAGATGGAAGGCGTCCACCTTACGGCTGACGATTTAGCAAGTTGGCAGCAAGAGCGTTCAAGAGAATAAGTAAAATAAGTATTTACATGTATCTAACAAGATTAATAAGTTTTATTGCTCCTCGGATTTAGTTATCGGAGTGCATCTCATAACTGCCAACGGCTGAATAAAAAGTAGTCAACTTTAGATCATGTCTGTTTCTTACTCGAATCCTCTCACACCCGTGTTCGACGGACCGCGACAACGTCATCTAATATTTGGATCCATAAAAGCAGTTTTATTTATTAAAATAAAATTTCAATTATTTTAAACCCTAGAAATTAACAAAGAGAAGACAAATTAAAATAATTATTTGCTGAAATATGACACGGTGCATAAATATATTCGACACTTATGTTGGAATTTCCTACAAATAGAGTATAAAGAATAGAATTTATTTAAAAAGTGGCTGAATAAATCTCTATAATAGATTTTATTAGAAGAAAGCAAATAACGCATTACAAAATTTTCCATTAGAATAAATTTGTACCTTACATTTTCATTGAAAAATACATGATTCAATTTCTATTATAATATTTTCCTTTTCTGTTAATTGTGCAGTTACTGCAATTAATACCATTTTATATTCATTATTTAGCTTTATTCTGCATTATGCAAATATGGATCAGTATTTTGAATTTTAGGGATCTAGTGGAGAGTTTTCTCCGATTACCGATAAAAAAATGAGTCAGAAGGGGGAATAAAATGCAATATTAGAAAATTTCTAGTAATGCTGTATGGAAATCCGCATTCGAATAGCCTTAGAATCTATCAATTAGAAAAGCATTTAATTGTTTAATCCAAACCCCCCATGCTCGGAAAATATCTTCTGATTTTCGACGAAATATTGTTAAAATTCATCTACTCCCGAATGAATATTGTAATACGAAAGGCTTGGTCACAATACTCTAATAGTAACTTCACAGCTCAGCATCCAGAGAATTAAGAGTTGGGGACTAAATTAGAGGATATACTGGCCTACTGGATTTGACAAGGTTGTAAATCTTGTGCATATATAAAAAATAAACAGTTCAAAAAGTATACCTCTACTTTTTGTAGTTGTCGTTATTTGGATGTATGTGGGAGAGTTCTAATCACTAAATGGATCACCAATTCAAAATCCGTTCGGTAGACATGATCGTCACGAATACGCAAAATACGTAATACATAAATGTGTAAGCAAAATAGGCAAGACATTAGATGAATAAACAAAATACGTAATGCATAAATGTGTTGTTGTTGTTTCTTAT